>CM023202.3:10748272-10766020 GCA_004115045.4 Sinella curviseta | reverse complement strand
TTGCTTCTTTTTGTTTTTGTTTGCTAATCCCATCTTTGCCTAAAATAACAAAGGATTAAACAAATGTCAATTTGCTTGTCAGGGAGTTTTTTCTCAGAGTTTATAAAGTATTAGAATTACTGAATATACTTACTGCCAGACTGATCACCAAGATGAGGGTGAGTAAAAATTTCCAAAATTTCATCGCAAATCAAAACAGGAAAAGCTGCTCCTCTCAATACGGCAAAATGGGAATTACTGTTGCGTCTAGTATTTAGGTCTCACCTAATAATTGACTAGTGCAAAATGCTTTTTGTATGCGTGCATTTGTAAGAATATTTGTCTTGTGTTATATCGAAAATATCTATTGATACATGAACAGTTGTATATCATAATCCTAACATAACGAGTAATTAAACTAAAAGCTATTCGTATGCATCGTATAAGAGCACAATGGGAAATTAATTTAATACTGCTTTATCTAGTGCTTTATCTTTTAATTAAGGATCATACTTGGTGGCAATGATACATTAATGATCGATAATAAATCATTTATTACCAACTCTGCATTTCCGTCATAATCAGGAATATTAATTATTAAGATAATATCATGTAAGACATACGAATTCCTAATAGTATTAACTTCAGAGATGCTACTAATTGTGATTATATTAATAATTTTATGCTATTCGACAATCGTCATTTTTGATCGTCACTCAACTCTTGCACTGGCTAATATATTATATACCTATGTATTATTGCAAATATATGCACACATGAATAAGGTCGAGGTATGGACGAGTGAAAATTTTGAGACGCTAGTTATGCTAAAGATGCTAGTATAAGAAATAGAGATTTTTTTAATATTCAACTATTTTGTTCAGAAATCTGTAGCTGGCTCATGCACTTTTAGAATATAATATCTACTCAATTTAGGCAACTAGAAAGTAACTATTAGACACACAAAGTTGTTTATTTAGACAATCTAAGGGGCCAATATAGGCGTCCAGATAATTAATTATTCGCGAGTGTCTAAATGGACAGCTAGTACGATACTGTGGTTATCTTCATAATGTCCTAACTTACCAAATAAGCAAATACAGTACAGCAGTAGTTAAATATATTCTAACAAGTAATTGTAAGTGAAATACTATTTTAATTTCCTCTCTTTTAAAATTTAATGAATTCCTTTTGTATTTAATATCCATTTCTTGTGCAATTTTATTCGCTGTCTTCGTCGTCCTCATCTCCAAGAAACCCAAACACTGATCCGACTATTCCACCGAACTAAAAATAAAATGCATGTATATAAATAAACAACATGAGATTATATTGTTTAATAATGATTATTACAATACATACAACGCAACTGCATTGCCCATTAAAACTGTGAATACGAGAAATAGCAAATAATACACCTTAAAAGTGAATACTCCATTGATGAGAAAACTCCCTCTTCCTAGACCAAGTGGTTTTTTCTTGAGTTCCTTGAGAATTATGCTGAGCTGCCAGACTTCTCCTTTTACGACTATTACTCCCGTTCCAAGTGCCCAATTACGGAGCCATTGTTCACATGTATCGTTCTGAACACGCATAAATAGGTAACCACAAATGTAAAAGTCCTTGTAACCAACGTCTACAACGATTATACATAATTTATATTACACAGAATTCAGGATTACATTATCCTTTCCTTCGATTACACTTACGTGATCTGCAGCTTTGCTGGCAATATAGTATGTGTGAGAAGCTTTCCATAGATTAAACATGAGCATAATAAAAATAAAGACTGACTTTTTGTCCCTCTGGTTGACGACTGCGTTGACGAAGTATGCAAACAATAATACGTTATTGATGTGAATGAGCTTGAGAAGGCTGGAGAACACGTCGTTGGTAGCATCATTTAGTTCTCTTAACTCTCTGTACTTGGCCCAATTCTCTTCTCTCTCTGCTTGCTTTTCCGGTGAATGATCGCGCACTGCGTCAAAATTGGTGTCGTCTTTTATTCGCACGATGAATTTTGCAACCTGTTGATGCATCGTTACAGCAGCTACCATTATGAGATCACGAGTCATATCCATCTGAATATAACTAAAAAACTCCATGACAACGCCTGTACCCCCAAGAACCATATTTAATGTTGTTGGATTTGTCCCATAGTCTTTCTGAAGTTGTTGCAAAGTGACGATAAGATGTTCAACATTCCACGGTAGTACCCTAGAAGCCAATACGTAAGATTGTGCGAGAATACTTTTTTCCCATGAATAGGGAAATCCTGCCACAGCGAGCATTTTCGCAAAGGCAAGGATTATTGTAAGAATTCCTAAAGCAAATATCTTGAAAGATGTTTTCCGAGATGGAACCACAGGCGACTTATCCAAAAGATCCAACATTTTTGTTATTTTTTGCTGCAGTTTCGCCAGCAAGTAGGCGGAGTACGCCTTACAAAACAATGTGAAAATGTAATAGCTTAAATTGACTGATGCCTCCTTTCCCCCGTCATGTAAGAAGAGAAAGAAGTAGAGTTTTGTGTAAGTTATGGACTCTAGAAGCGATATTATTATGAAAGTCCAAAACGCCACCTATAAAATGAATTGTTTGCCATTAATATCGTGTAGAAACTGCAAATCAAGTATAATTGTAGGAAATTAATACGTCATAAGTGCTAGTGCTACATAAAGTTTCACTAGGATGTTTCACTCCGACTCCGTGTTAGGATTTGCTGAGAATGTAAGAATTACATTACGATGTTATGTATTAAAACATCTATATTTCAGATATTCATTGCGTTGGGATATAGCATAGCATTTAGGTATTGTATTTTGCATAATTCTTTAACGCTTACACAGAAATCGCAAGAATTACATACGTGGTACAAATTTTCTACCTGTGTGAGGTAACTAAAGGAGCAGCAACAAGCACAAACGTATCACAAACACTGCATGTCAATTGGTCTATGTGGTTAAATGGATGTATTATGCTTGAACGTCAATTTCTTGATACTAAGATCAAAAGAAGAATGGTATAATTATGGATATAAGAATAAAATATTTACAAACAATTACATTTGCATGTGGCAAAATACTAAGAGGGTCAAAAAATAGAGTCGGTGAAAGTAAATGGAAAATAATATGAGAAATACTTGCCGTGTGTATGGCCCACAGAAGCCATATACTATGCTGTTACGGTTACGGACCGGAACTTACGGTATATTCACCACACCAGCATACAATGCATTGCATGCGTCCATATATGTCCATGTTATATGCATATATAAAGTCAATCATTCAATAAAGCAAGGTGCAAATTCGGTTTGCATAATTAGTTTTTAAGGTTTTAGTGTTCTTCTAGATTGGTATAAATACAGGTACACATATGAATAATGAAAGTTAAAAAACGTAAGCAACATTACCTTTTGAACCAATATCAAGGTCTTAAAGCACAGGCTTCCTTCTTTTCCTTTCAAGAATTTTGGGGGCCTGTAAAGGCTGATGCCGCAACAAAACATTTGACGCAAGTAGATATCTAGGTACTGTAAACGTCCCGAATGTTGTATATCTTCGCCTAGGTTATCTAGCGTCGCATCTCGATTGCTCATTTCAATGGATACATCTTGTCCTACTCTTCTCCTCAGCGAATCACCATTATTCAAGCTACTCGGAAGCGCGTTGTCAATGTTAATAACCGATACTCTCGGGGTTGGTTTGTTGTGTATAAATATTTTTGGTTGGACTGGTTGTATTTCTTCGTCAGAGTCTATGTCGATAAGTTGCACAGTACTATCTCTGCCTTTTCCGTAGTTGCATGAAGGTTGTTCACCTGGAGGCTCAGGGGAAACGCTTTGAACATGAATGTGGACTGGGGACAAGCCTTGTTGCTGGGGGAGAGGGGGCGGAGTGGATGAAACTGACTTTCTCCTTTTCATCGTCTTTGCTTCACTTTAAATACTTCGTCAAGATATTTAAGGCTCGTATTGTTGCTTGTCATTTGTCAGTATTTTTAATCACTTTTAATCAACAAGCAAGACAAAACTAATATACTTTTATGTAATGCTAGTGCTATATGGTTGAAAAGTGTTACTGTTATAGTCAAGGGAATACTTTTTCTCGAGACATTAAATTATAATATAATTGCTAATTATATTGGTATTACCTAATAGGTAAAACCTATGTTTGTCACCGAACTATATAGTATAGTTGATCGTTTAAATTTACACCTGGACACATTGAGTACCTGTTGAAAGTAGTTTGCTCGCATTTCAGTAGAATTTATACACTGTCACCCTTAGCATATTAATCATTATTCAGCTTACTACTTAACAGCAGTTTAACTTTACCGTGCGAGACCAAATTCGACACAAAATAACCAAATATATTAATTTCAATTAACTAATTTGAAAGTTAGAAGAATGTTCACTTTATTTAATTTTGCAACACTATTTAGATTAAAACACAACTTTATACATCATACACGCACAAATATGAATTGTCTGGTTTGAATAACTGGCATCGGTTTAATTCACTTGACCTGTTGACTAGATTTGAGAAATCAAGTTGCTTATTGGCACACAGAAAGTCAAGTGACCAAAAAAGTCGAGACGCGATGCTACTGAAACAACAAAGTGTTATTCTTAAGTCATAAGGTTATGCTACGCAACGCGGAACAAGTAGATAATATTCTATTCAAACGGCATACATATACCGGATATTTAAGACGACACAAATAGTCGACGAGCTGCCCCGAAATCATGAATTGGATTCGCATAAGCGTGATTGTATTTCCAAAATGGCCGTGGTGAGTCATACATGCCACATTATTATGATGACCTGTCATTCTATATTTTCAAATGGAAGAAATACTACATGATAAAGATAAGGAACGTTTATGTGTAACCAACTAAACATGTAAAGATTTTTATTAATTTCCCGGAATGTGGTGCACAGTTTAGGTGGAGGCATTGTGCAAATTTAATGCCTGGTGAAAACACAAATGCATACTTTCCTCCACCTGTAATAGTAATAGGCAGGTCTCTGCATTTTGTCCTGCTCATGCAATTTCCCTTACCATTATGTTCACAGGACAGTAGTCTTGAACAATGCGTTCATAAATTCGCATTATCAGTGCAAATGGTATGGATATTACCCACTGATACTATGTAAGGCTAGGACTGGAGGATAGAGACGTTTATACTTACGGTGGTTTTGCATGATGAGATATAACGATGGAGAAAGTACCACGTGCTCTTTGCATTACTCACATGTACGGGCACATTTACATTCTAATGAACGGTGCTACTCGATAGCACCACAGTAATCTGTGTACCGAAATTTGTTCATATTGGCATAAAATGGTTTCTAATTTCCGATGCGTAGGGTAACAATCTACAAGCCCTATGCTTAAGTGATGCACATTAAAATGCAAAATTTGATTGTCTGATAAGAAATGGATTGCATTGGCTAAACTTGCTGATACTTAGCAGTATTAGTACGTTATACGTGTGTCGCTTATATGCGTACAATCGATACTAGTAAAACAGGAAAAAAACAGATAGGTATTTCGGAAGATACGTTTTTATAAAAGTAGACAAAGAAATACCACTTTCAACTTTGAATTTCAAATAGAATATTATGGATGAACAATACATCATGTACTTGTAGATTAATACATGTGTCATTATGTGCACAGCCTATAGTAGTGCCAGTGGACCACATGCTGTGCTTTTGTTCCAGGCTGCTGTTGGAGGTGCACCCTTGTCACATGGAGAAAGTGATCCACCGCAAAAATATCACATTGACATTTGGCATAAAATTAAACTCTTTTGTGCTCATGTAAGACTTTCTCTTCTATATTATGTGCGCATTAGTTGCACGTTCTGGCAATTATGAATCATTTACTAATATTACGTGAATGAAGCCAAGTTATGCATTTGGTTAGTTTATCTGTCTGTTCTGTTCGTACTGTGCTATAATTTGGACACTCGGTCGATTTTCTTGGTATAGATGTTCCCTAAGAGACAGGTAGGAACGGTGTTGACCTTAAGGTAAATGCTGACACGCACGGCTGTTACATTTTTGTCCGTTGTTAAATCGTCATAAGGGCGGCCGTTGTGACCGTCGCTAGGACCAATCTTAAAGGAACTTAACGTGGATCAGACGGTCAAAAATGTAGCATAACCGTGCATATCTGGGAAGATCGGTCCACAGGGGCGAGGTGAGGGTCACGGAAGCTTTTCACGCGGGGAGTTCTTTTTATCATTTGCTCTGATAGAGAATCAATAGCCGGTAATTTTTCTTCGGGGACGACGTATCAAATGGGGTTACTTTTACCAAGTGCTGAGGTTCACATATGTCACATGCATTTTAAATGAATTCGTTTCGAATTTTTATCGTTGACTCTGATGTATGTAAATATAAGTAGCACGAGTATAAGTAGTACGGTTGATGAAACAGTTTACTACTTATTTATGCTGCTACTTGCCTGTTTTTAGGTATGGTATTTGTTTCTAAATGTGCTAAGTGCTATGTAAGATCTGCCAACATCCAATTGTACAGCTTTGCTATGGTTTTAAAGTGTTCTTTCAGGTGCGTATTGTCCATCATGGTTTAGCATGACGTATTGTCGTAATGGCCTAACACTAAGGTAAGGAATGAAAATTTACTATCAGAGTGAACGTGTAAAATACGTCACTATGAATAGGAGTACTAGTTTTACACATTCGAATAAATTTCAGTAAGCTATGTTTGAAATATTCGTGGTCCGTGTTATTTACCCAGAGTTGCTCGTAATCCCGGATTACCGTAATCCAAAAGTGGGATTAGGATTACGGATTACAATCCGTAATCCCACTTAAAATTTTGAAGTTGTGTAATCCGTAATCCCAACTTGAAGGGGAAATTGTAATCAGGTATGTAATCCCAGAGCCAACAAATACCAGCCAATATTTTAGAATTTCGCTTGAAATATGAGTTATTTCAAAAATACTAACAAAAAATACATAAGTATTTACAAAAGAAACGTTTCATGACCAGTTATTCCTTCCCCTAAGTAGATTACGTCTGTTAAAATGCAATTACTTTGTCAAAGTTACCATACAAATAATATTTTTGTATCACAAGTAATCCATTCAAAGTAATCCCAGGATTACGTAATCCGTAATCCCGAAGCGAACTTTAAAGTTGCTGTAATCCAAGCTTGTAATCTGTAATCCCAGGTTTTTCTGGGTGTAATCCGTAATCCGAAGGAAATTTCGTTGGGATTACACAACCCTGTATTTACCCAGGAAAAGATACGAAGTTTTGCGGTAGATTTTAAAAGTGGAATATATAAGACTGAATGTAGTTTTACACTTTATATTTTCATTTACCAATCTATATTCGTAATCCATAATCCATGTAATTTTTACTACTATTACTGACTATCCCTGACACAGGTTGGGGTCGGGTGGTTTATGCATGTACTCTTGTGTCACTAAAATTGATTAGATGACAATGGATTGTGTTACGAAAACTATCTTATGAAAATGAACGTAGAAAACGTACAGCCACATAAAAATGCACATCTATAATGCGTAATCATGTTTATAGTACTATCCTGCTAAAGAATAAGTCTTCTTCTGAAAATGATGCGGATTTCTAACAATAAGAGGACATTGGAAGAAAGCACATAACGCACAAAGTGATTCTTTCAAAGTATCTTGTTCGAGGCTTGAACTTCGAGCATTGAATATGAGTTAAACACCTCTATCTATGTCTTCTTTTGTTGCTTCTCGCTTTATCCTTTTCTAGATTTACTGGCATGAGAAATGGGAAAACTAAAATACTCGGTGTCGGATGATGTCGGAATAGGGAATACTCCCATACTGGGAGGATTCGTATTGTTTCACCCACGCATATAGAATTAAGAAAGGATATATATTTAATGTTCCAACAGCTAGCAATTTTTATGATATCCATATTTCGATAGCTTGTTGGATATGCTTGACACTAATGCATGAATATGGCCAAAAGTTAATACAGAAGTTTAAATATAATAATAAATTATTTCATTAATTTATTTATTAATAGTCGAGTATTCATTTCTCCAATATGAAAATGACTATGACAACTGATAACATTATTGAATATAAAGTGCCCCAATGATTTTGCAAGTTTTTAGTAAAATGTCTTTTTAAGTTTGTGATGATCATGTTTTATTTGCCTGATTTTCTGTGAATCAAATTGTCATCGTTTGTCGTTTTAAATTACAGCTTCATCTCCCACTGCCGGATCCTACGAAATCATCAGCCTATTGCTACTTTTTCCTAAATCCCATCCTTGACTAAAAACAGTAAAAGATTAAAGAAATATCAATTGGGTTGTCATGGAGTTTTTGCTCATAAGT
Organism: Sinella curviseta; assembly: GCA_004115045.4. Lineage (NCBI taxonomy): Eukaryota > Metazoa > Arthropoda > Collembola > Entomobryomorpha > Entomobryidae > Sinella > Sinella curviseta. The sequence continues at coordinate 10,757,662 of CM023202.3, read as the reverse complement.
TATTAGAATTACTGAACATACTTACTGCTAGACTGATCACCAAGATAACGGTGAGTAAAAATTTCCAAAATTTCATCCTCGCAAACAATCGAAATGAGAAAAGCTGTTCCTCTCAATACGGAGAAGTGGTTTCTGTTGCGTCTTGTATTTAACTCGTATTTAACTTGTATTGTCACAATATTTGCCTTGAACTGTGGTATATCCTAATCCCAACATAACGAGTAATAAAATCTATGTATGCATCGTATAATATTATAGAAAAGTGCAATGGAAAATTAATTCTACTTTAGTGCTTTCCTAATTACGAATCATACTTGGTGGTTTCAACCGAGCATATTTTTAAGAAATAAAAGAATATATATTTAATGCTGTTACACACTTTGGTAAACCTTCATTTAAACCAGCAATATTCGAAACCCATAATATGGGTTTGACCCATAATTTGTTTCTAATAGTGATCAAGGCCAAAGTACTTCTTCAGTCACAAAATGTCGTTTTATCCATTCCTACATATTTTGCAACTTATCAGCAATATCGCACACAAACTGGAAGCAATGATAATTGAATGAGATGCTTTTATGCTTGACACTAATGCATGATTTATAACTTTGAATCGGCAAAAGTTAATACAACAGCATAATTATATTTATTTTCTCCAATTTGAAAAAGACAACTGATTTAATGCATTCTAGAATATATTCTTTGTGTTTGTTATACTAACCAAAGATTTTGCAAGACTTGTGTCAAATGTTTTTTTTCCATTTTGTGATGGTCATGTTTAACTTTTTCGGATTTTATGTGAATAAAATTGATATATCCTGTTCCGTTAAAAAACATCTTCAACCCCCGCTGCCGGATCCTACCAAATCACCAGCCTTTTGCTTCTTTGCCAATCCCATCTTTGCCTAAAAATAGCAAAATATTAAGGAAATGTCAATTGGCTTCTCATTGACCTTTTCTCAGTATGTATGTATATAAATAATTACCGAATATACTTACTGCCAGACTTATCGCCAAAAATATGGTGAGTAAAAATTTCCAAAATTTCATCCTCGTAAACCGAAATGAAAAAACCGTTAAGTGTTCCTCTCACTACGGAGAAAATTATAATTCCTATTCCTGTTGCTTCTAATAATTTACTAGTCACTGCTAGTGCAAAATTTTATGTGTATTTATGTGTACATGTTTTATATCGTATATCGTAATCTTGATACATGAACTTGGTATGTCCTAATCCTACCATTACGAGTAATTAAAATCTGTTTGCATCGTATAATAGAGTACAATGGGAAATTAATTTAATAATTCTTTATCTAGTGCTGTTCTAATTACGAATCATACTACTTGTTGGTATCACTCAAGCATATTTTTAAGGAAATAAAAAAGTGTATATATTTAATGTTCCAACAGGCAACAATTAACTGTTTTTTCTCATTCAATTTTGCCAAGCGCTTGGATAAATTATTTCTGGTCAGTTACACATTTTGGTAAACCTGTATTTAAATCAGCAATATTCGAACCAAACACTTGTTCAATCACAAGGCATTGTAGTATTTCCTTTCCCACTTTTTGTAATATTTTGCAATTTATGAGTAACATCGCACTCAAACTGGAAGCAATGATAGCTGGAATGAGATGCTTGTATGCTTGACACTAATGCATGATTTATAACCTTGAATGGGCAAAAGTTAATACAACAGCTTTAATACAGTCTTAATAATAATTACTCCAATATCAAAATGACAACATATTAATGCATTCTTGAATATATTGTTTGTGCACTAATGATTTTGCAAGACTTTAGTCAAAAGTTTTTTTTCAATTTTGTGATGATCATTGTCATGTTTTACCTTTTCGGATTATATGTGTGAATCGAATTGATATCGTTGCGTTTAAAAATAAAGTTTCAACCCCCGCTGCCGGATCCTACCAAATCACCAGCCTTTTGTTTCTTTGCCAATCCCATCTTTGCCTAAAAATAGCAAAATATTACGTAAATGTCAATAGGGTTCTCATGGTTTTTTCTCACAGTATATAAATCTATCTATATATTTTGATAATATGCAAATTAGCTGGGTGTCTATACTTAGCATGGCATTCTACACCTATCCGGAAACTCCCTCTCACTCTCACAATAAACCTTATCAAGACTTCTATTTTTTTCTGCAATCAAGTATAAAGGTTGTAGATTGCCCAAACGGTTTTCACATTCAAATTGACTGGCGTTCATTTTTTAAAAAGTGTTTGAAGTAGACAGATTTTTTTTCTGAAGAAGTCTCCATACCTCTCCATGTTATTGGGCATACCATTCCATACTATGACGTTTGACCACCCAGTCCGCTTCGCGTACCATGCCATATTAATATATCGTTACGTAATTAGGATTGAAATGAATGCATTTTGTGAATATATCAAAGACTTTTAATTTCTCCAGAATTAGAAATTATGCAAAACATTTAAAATTTCGTAACAAAGGATTCAAAGCAAGCGATTTGTTTAAAAATCAATTAATAGGAAAGAATTTTAATATGAAAAATGAGTTATTTGAGTCATAAATGGACCATGTAATTAAAAGTCGGTTATATACGGGGCTGTTCATCTAAAATTTAGTCATTTGGGCCAGGAACGGACTGTTAACTTAAAAATTAGTAATTTTTGCCAACAATGTACGGGGAATGAAGTGTCATCATCACTATATATAATATTCCAAGGAGTTACGTAATTCACACGTTCATTAGCTTCCGGTCCCTTTTCCGTCTAAACGACCAATTTCTTTTGAAAAATTGTTCGTTTGTATTGCAAAGCAGGTGTCAGATGGCTTTAAACGTATGTTGACATTTGACAAAAATATCTGGCACCGTTAATTTGTTCGTTAAAGTTGAGGTGATTTCGTCATAATTTGCCTGAAGTGCATAGAATAGCATGGAAGGGAATAAAAAAGCATAAAAAAGTTAGGTATGCATATTTTCATCACGCTAACTTCATAATTGCATATATATCGTTGTGGACTGATGAAAGTCGTGACCCAGGGGGGAAAATCGTGCCCCAGGGGGAAAGTCGTGACCCAGAGGGTGGGAGAAGCCGTGCCCCAGGGGGAAACGTCATTTTAAAATGTGGTTTCCAAGTTTTCAGCCAGTTGCTAGAGCCCGTTGATTTCAACGGGCCTTCTACTTCTAGTTATTAATATTATTGAATATACCCACCAGACTGATCACCAAGAAGACGGCGAGTAAAAACTTCCAAAATTTCATCCTCGCAAACCCAATTGGGAAAGACTGTTCCTCTCAATACGGATAAAGTGTAAATTCCAGTTTTGCGTGTAGTACAGCTGGTTGAAGGGTGGTTGCGAACGCCGCCGATGCGATGGATTTAAAAATTTCATCAGCCAATGAGAATCAAGATCTATTGTTTTTGCGTTGTCTTTGTTGCTGCTTGCTTAGGCTTCTAGACGGGTTCTGGATCCTCATTGGCTGATGAAATTTTTAAATCCATCGGCGGCGTTCGCAACGAGCCATCTAAAGCCTGTTTTAATATTTAACTCTCACCTAGTAATTGACTAGTGCAAAATGTTATTTGTTCAGGCTTTAGATGGTTCGTTGCGAACGCCGCCGATGGATTTAAAAATTTCATCAGCCAATGAGGATCCAGAACCCGTCTAGAAGCCTAAGCAAGCAGCAACAAAGACAACGCAAAAACAATAGATCTTGATTCTCATTGGCTGATGAAATTTTTAAATCCATCGGCGGCGTTCGCAACCACCCTTCAACCAGCTGTATACTATGTGCATGTGTAAGAATATTTGGCTTGTTTTATATCGAAATATCTTTTGATACATGAACTGTGGTATGTCCTAATCCTAATATTTAACGAGTGATTAAAAGCTATGCACGCGTCGAATTATAGAGTTCAATGGGAAATTAATTTATTAATCCTTTATCTACTGCTATTCCAATTACGAATCATACTTGGTGGTTTCAACAAAGCATGCTTTTAAGGACATAAGAAGGGATATATATATTTAATGTTCCAACAGCCAGCACTGCTTTTTTAATTCAATGTTGTCAATCGAGTCAGTTACAAACTCTGGTAAACCTGCATTTAAACCAGGAATATTCGAAACATTATATTTGCTTCTAATAGCGATCAAGACCAAAATAATTCGTCAGTTCCAAAATATTGTTTTATCCCTTCCTACTTATGTTGCAAATTAACAGCAGCATCGCACTTAAAGCTTGGATCGGAATCAATGATACTGGAATGACGATATCAATCAGAGTCTGATAGCTTGTTCTGTTTGCTTGATACTAATGCATGATTTATAAACTTGAATCGATAAAAGTTAATACAACATCATAATTTTAATATTTATTCTCTCCAATATGAAAATGAAAACTGATTAATGCATTCTTGAATAATATTGTGCACCAATGATTTTGTAAGATTTTAGCCAAGGTTTTTGTGTTGAGGAAGTTTAATTTTTGCGGACCTTATGCGAATCAAATTGATATCCTGTGCCAAATACAGCTTCACCGTCCGGTGCCCGAATCTACCGCCATATCACCAGCCTTTTGTTTCTTTTTCTTGCCTGCTAACCCATGTTTGTCTAAAAATAGCAAAGATTTAAGCAAATTAATGTCATTTAGGTTCTCATGAGAAACTTTATTTTCCATAATTTATTAAGTGTTGAAGACACACGAGACACTTAATGTGGATGTTTGTCTCTGTCCGTTCGTCTGTGTACAGGATGTGTCGCGAATTTTCAAATTCTGTTTTCGGCGATCGATTACTTGTCACCAGAGCTCGGCCTCGGCCTGCTAGCAATTTTAACTTCAACGGGAACCGTTACAACTTTTAAAACTTTTAGTGACAACTTATGCCGTGTGCGGTGTCACTCGATTCGTCTTTACGAGAAATTCATATTGGCACTGACATTTTGAGAGTTACTGTTACCGTTAACTTTTAATGGGCATTTTAAACATTTTTGTTTTTTCATCTTATTTCAACACGAATTTTGACATTCTGACTTCGACAATCAATATCATATCACTGCATCCACCGTACATTTGAACTGCAACTCCAACGGTCAACGGCAACCGTTAGAAACGGCAAAGATTTGACAAATTTCAGTTGTCACCATAGTCACATGTGGCTCATGATTTAGGGCCCATTTTTTATACGGAACGCGAATCCGGTTTCAGTTCTTGACAATTCGTAACGGTTTCCGTTAAAACGGCAGATTTAATTTTTAGCTAAATTTTTCCATTTCGTTTTTCGTTTTTCCAAAACATTTTTTTTACTTTTTACATTTCTTTTCTAATTTTCAATTGTCTTCGACACTTTTGTATATTTGTATTGTGCGGTTTATTACAAATACTGAATTTACTTACAGCCAGGCTGATCACCAAGAATATGGTGAGTAAAAATTTCCAAAATTTCATCCTCGCAAACCGAAATGAAAAACTGTTAACTGTTCCTCTTACTTCTTACTACGGAGAAAATTAGAATTCCTGTTGCGTCTTGTATTTAACTCTCATGTAATAATTGACTAGTGCAAAATGTTATTTGTCTGTGTGCATTTGTTTTATTTGCCTTGTTTTAGATCAAAAATATCTCTTGATACATGAACTCTTCTAATCCGAATCCTAACATAACGAGTAATTAAAAGCCACTCGTATGCATCGCATTGTTCGTATTCGTATTGTTATATTGATGAAATTTGTCAATAAAAGCAAAACAGAGTCATAATTGGGAGATCACAGAAGAACAAGATAATATTACTTTACTGGCTGGGATGGGTTCATGCATTCATTCTTTGTTACTAAAAACTGAATAAAATGACGCAAGGGGTATATACCTACTAGTACTTATGTCATTTTGCTGCGTAACATATCTTATGAGAATGGACGCACTGGAGACAGAACATAAAAATATATGTATGTAAATCTTAAATATATAAGTAAGCGTGTTTCCGATATCCTGCTAAAGAAGTTTTTCTCTTCTGAAAACGATACCGCTTTCTAAGTGGAGGCAAGGCAGTGGAAGAAAGCACATAACGGACAAAGTGATCCTTTCTTTTCCATTCTGCTGAGGGTTTCGTGTTCGTGCTTTTCTTGCTTTTCGCTTTATCCTCTTCTAGGTTTACCTGTAATGGATTTGAAACATTTGACTCAACTGCTGCCCTGCAATTTTGGGGACGATTTCGCTCTAAAATATTTACTTAATGCATATTTAAAGCTCTCAACTTCGTATTATTCGGATAGGCTAAAGCGCGTTGCTGTGGTCCATGAGTAGCAAACAAAGCGTATATAATTGGTAGGCAACTTCGGGGAAGCAATATTGAATATGTATGTATTTTTATAAAATATATTCTTCTTCGAAAGACATCTCAATCACAGTTCATATTCTTAAGTGAAGGATTATTAGGGTACTGTGATAATTACGATAACTTAATGCTGGAGTGCCTACTTATTAGATGGCACACGAATGGTATTTATTATTTGTAGTAGTTAATGTAAATCCAGTTTCTCACTTCTTTTTGTGTTTACTATATAATATAGCTGGCAGATAATTAAAATCATAACTATAATGCTAGACAAATGTGTTGCGCTAGGTACAGCTCATTCAACGCTGCTAACGTCAATAATAACTATTATTGCTCTAAAAGTAATATATTTTATCTATCTTGCCATTTCAATCATCATACTAACTTTGGGAGATTGAAGATTGGTAGTCACGTGCAGTAGTTATCAGTATAAAAACATTTATCGTTGTTCAACTAGTTAGTAGAGACTAAAAAGTACAATGTTGTGCTTCAAACTTGAAATAGTCGCGCTGATTTACGTATTCCTAATGACCCAACTAAATTGCTGTAACGGTAAATTGTCTATTAATCGTGTGAATTTAAATTCATTCTGCAAGTTAACTATAACTAAATTTCATGCAATCATTGAATTTCACACAGCCAAGGACTGTTTTCATTGTGAGGATAAGGGAGAGATCCCTTCATGTGGTGCTCCGCACGATGGCGCAATGTCTCAATTTTCGAATGACTGTTATCGAGAGTGTGATGGGGCAAGGAAAATTGGAGATGGTCCGTGCGACTTTTCTCAAGTGGAGAAAGGTCGACCTGGTGGCCGCTGATTAATCGGGGTTCGAAATGTTCGGTTTCATTCAATATAACCTTTCACTTTAACCTGCTCTGCAATAAAGCTATATGGAAGAGGTGATGTTTAATTGTATTGGTTTTATTCTTCTATTCCATTGTTTCTCATTTCGCCCCAAACAATTTTTATAAGATGTAATGCATTATGCTCTGTTCATATTGTTTTTGGAACCTGTTTTGGCTGTGGACTGCATGATCGTCTGTTGTGTAGTTTGGCTGGCAGACACAATGGATCATTAAGAAGCAGTAGAATAACTAGTGTCGACTATGCATACACTTCCTCATTGTACTAATTAGCTTGAAGAGTTACATACATCAATGCTACTAAATTTTTCATGAGTCATATTTATTTTAGGTTTCCTTATAAGTTTTAATACCTGTCCACTTACCTGGATTTCCAATCTCACCAGACACCAGAACCACGAAACTTCTTGAGCGGTGCGTTGTGTGTAATAAACTGAAAAACACCTATTTTGTACCAGTCTTTTTATGGTTGTTATCTTGAAATCAAAAGCGTAGATGATTCACTTTCTCATTTCATTCATCAAGCTGAATTTTATTCATTCTCGTCATCATATCATCCTTATAATAATAAACATCACTCATACGACCATACATGTATCAGGTTTATTCCATGATTATTTGGTTATTTCATGATTCATTACAATTAAATAATTAATGTATATATTATTGTGGTTTGTATAAAAATCTTGATATTTTTAGATATAATTTCAATTGTATATTTTTATCAATAATTTACACTGATTTAACTGATAGTAGGTATCATTTTCTTAAATATATAATTAATTAAATCATATTAGAAATTCATACTCTCTTAGAAATGCTCAATAACATAATATATTATACTAGACGTAGAAGGCCCGTTGAAATCAACGGGCTCTAGAAACTTTACAGACAGATTTAAGGTAAGGACGACTTTCCCCCCTGGGGCACGACTTTCCCCTCTGGGGCACGACTTTCCCCTCTGGGGCACGACTTTCCCCTCTGGGGCACGACTTTTCCCTCTGGGGCGCGACTTTCCCCTCTGGGGCACGACTTTCCTGAAACTTGTACGGGTTTTCCTCCAACTTGCGCGGCTTTTCTTTCCACTTGCACAGCGTTTCCTCCCACTTACACGACTTTTCCTCCCACTTACACGACTTTTCCTCCCACTTACACGACTTTTCCTCCAACTTGCACGACTTTTCTTCCAACTTACACGGCTTTTCCTCCCACTTGTATGTATTTCATTTCCAGTACAAAAAGAACCTACTAATACCTATAATGCAACTTGGCTACGTATTTGATTACGTAAATTATATTCAGCAGATCACGTATCTATGTAGGTATTGTCGATTATGCATGAAACTGTCCGAGTCCAAGGGGACAAATGCAAGGAAAAGACGATTTGAAGTATCGCTTGACTTATTTAGCCTCTATTTCAAAAAATGGCTTGGTGACCAAGTTGGTAACGTGTCGACCTTTTTGTAATGACGGTTTTCGAATTCAATCCGAGGTGGGGGATGATATAATAGTTTTTGCTAATTTTTTAATGCTTTTTTATGCGTTAATTACATTCTAAAATTTATCGATAGTATTATTTGAGATGTAGCGGACATTGTGCAAATTTTTTTATGTATCTCTCTCAATTTTATAAGTGTACAAGGCACCTAAAAATCGCTTTACAGTACAGGAATTCCTTTTTAAAATTATGCATTATGTCCGCAAGGTTTCAAATAGTTTCATCCACATAATTTAAAATGTAATTAACGCATAAAAAAGCATTAAAAAATTAGCAAAAACTATTATATCATCCCCGACCTCGGATTGAATTCGAAAACCGTCATTACAAAAAGGTCGACACGTTACCAACTTGGTCACCAAGCCATTTTTTGAAATCGAGGCTAAATAAGTCAAGCGATACTTCAAATCGTCTTTTCCTTGCATTTGTCCCCCTGGACTCGGACAGTTTCATGCATAATCGACAATAGCATGTAGATGCAACGTGTAGAGTTATGTAAAAATGTCAGTTTTTCTCTTTTGAATTACTGACGACACGGTTGGATTTTTGAAAAAAATTCAACGTAGGTTCCGTTAGGGAAGCTGTGCCTTTAATTTGCTACCAAATTTATTGTTGTGGACTGCTTGGTATATGTGTGAGAGGGACCCAAAGGTGTCGAAGAATTTGCCTAATTTGCATATTCCAACTTTGTATAAAGAATTGTGTG
>CM023202.3:10563606-10748172 GCA_004115045.4 Sinella curviseta | reverse complement strand
AAAATTCAATGGGCATAATTGAACGGGCAAAATTAAATATGCAAAATTCAATGGGCAAAATTCAATGGGCAAAATTCAATGGGCAAAATTCAATGGGCAAAATTCAATGGGCAAAATTCAATGGGCAAAATTCAATGGGCAAAATCAATGGGCAAAATTCAATGGGCAAAATTCAATGGGCAAAATTCAATGGGCAAAATTCAATGGGCAAAATTCAATGGGCAAAATTCAATGGGCAAAATTCAATGGGCAAAATAAAATGGGCAAAATTCAATGGGCAAAATTCAATGGGCAAAATTCAATGGGCAAAATAAAATGGGCAAAATTCAGTGGGCAAAATTCAATGGGCAAAATTCAATGGGCAAAATTCAATGGGCAAAATTCAATGGGCAAAATTAAATGGGCAAAATTCAATGGGCAAAATTCAATGGGCAAAATAAATGGGCAAAATTCAATGGGCAAAATTCAATGGGCAAAATTCAATGGGCAAAATTCAATGGGCAAAATTCAATGGGCAAAATTCAATGGGCAAAATAAAATGGGCAAATTTCAATGGGCTAAATTCAATGGGCAAAATAAAATGGGCAAAATTCAATGGGCAAAATAAAATGGGCAAAATTCAATGGGCAAAATAAACTGGACAAAATTCAATGGGCAAAATAAAATTGGCAAAATTCAATGGGCAAAATTCAATGAGCAAAATAAAATGGGCAAAATTCAATTGGCAAAATAAACTGGACAAAATAAAATGGGCAAAATTCAATGGGCAAAATTCAATGGGCAAAATTCAATGGGTAAAATAAAATGAGCAAAATTCAATGGGCAAACTTAATTGGGCAAAATTAAATGGGCAAAGTTGTATCGGAACTTTTGGGGAACTTATTTAGGGGAACGTTTGGGGAACTTTTTAGGGGAACTTTTGGGTACATTTTTTAGATTAACTTTTGGCGAAGTTGTTAGGGGAACTTTTGAGGAACTTTTTTAGGAGAACTTTTGGGGAACTTTTTTAGGGAAACCTTTGGGGAACTTTTGAGGAACTTTCGGGGAACTTTTTTATGTTAACCTTTGGGGAACTTTTTTGGGGGAACTTTTGGGGAAATTTTTTAGGAGAACTTTGGGGAACTTATGGGGAACTTTTTTAGGGTGAAGGTTTGGGGAACTTTTTGAGGGTGAAGGTTTGGGGAACTTTTTGAGGGTGAAGGTTTGGGGAACTTTTTGAGGGTGAAGGTTTGGGGAACTTTTTGAGGGGAAGTTTTGGGGAACTTTTTTAGGGGAATTTTTGAGGGGAACTTTTGGGGAACTTTTAATGGAATTTTTATGGGAACTTTTGGGGAGCTCTTTTAGGGATGGTGATGTGATGTGAACTAAAAGTGATGTAGGATATTCAACGTTGCTCGGTCTCAAAGCTAAAAATTTGAAGTTTATTCATGCAGCGATTGCATGATATGAAACTTTGAAATTGACACCAGGTATGGACAATATTCCAGCAAGTTGTGCAAGATCATCAAGGTTTGACTTGATATTAAGTTGCAAGGTAGTTGGATCTCCTGGTTGCCAGGTTCACTTTCTCTTGTTGCCCCACTGCTTCACATCGATGAAAAGCAGGAGGGGTTTATTGATTCCCACCCGGATATGCAATCGATTTGACAGTGTACCAATTTCTGCTAACTCTTACACAAAACTTGGAGTTTCTGGCTTTCAGTAAATGTCATGATAAATAATGTACCTTTCTTAGTTTGCCCAGAATTTTAATATTTCCCAAAGTCCATAGAAAATCATCGACTTTTTTCGAAAACCCCATACGGTGTGCGCGTTTTAATTTTTCATATCATTAAATTAACGCTATTACAAACTCCCGGATTGTGACTTTCAGAGAATATCTTGGACAAAATTAACAGTGAAATACTTTGGCTGCAATTTAAATACCAAATCAGGGAATGATTTACTTTTAACAGTGTATGTTATCAATGCAACCCTTTTCCGAATACAAATACAATGCATAAATCATAGCCGTGAAATTGCGACTCCGAACATTCCGACTACGACAATTACGAACTACGAAGATTGCGGACTACGAAAATTGAGACTGAAAATGCACCTGACTTGTGTAATAATTTGAATGGTATATGCTACATCATTTAGGTACAGTATTTACTATCTATTGTACCTGGAAACACTGTGTATGCACGAAATATTATTTTAATGGATTAGTGTGTTGTTTACACATGCTTTATATATTTAGGTACCATATTTTGAATCGGTAGTAGCTGGAATCATAGGACACATGTACTTCACTATTGCGACTGTTTACGAATGTAACAACTCACTGGTTTGTTGCTTATACTACATAAATGAATGTATCAAGTTTATTCATTTAATTATGGAAGTATATGGATGGGACAACTACATACAAAATTGTTTGGCCCAGAAAATAAGCCAGCATCGCCTGTTGACAAGCCGAAATGATCTCTTTCACTTACCAATTTTGAACGTCAATTCCATCAATCGGATCAATCAGCCGGCCGGAATGCATTCACTGATCCAACTGATTGTTAGCATCAAGTGTTGATTATGTAAGACCATGTTACATGCACGTAATATGTAAAAAATAGGTTATAACATGGAAAAACTGCTTCCCATTTTTACCATGAACATGTAAGAAATATGGAAAAATAGTATCAACTAAAATAGTATCAACTGAAAAGTCTATATGATCTCTTGATTACCCTTTAATTTTTATTGATGAAAAACTACTCTTATTACATTTCTGCAAACGATTAAGCCTCCACCATGGGGATCGACTTGTTTCATTGCTTTTGTATTTAAAGTCCCTCCCCCGTAGAGATTTGGTACCATTTTAACGCATTTTTCGTTAACTTCGAAAGCTAATTTTCGAACGCCATTACCGGCGATTATAGGAGGAGATTCTGGCAAATTAAATGACACTAAATTTATTGGCGTAGTATGTTTGGTTTGGCTGAAAAATGTACCGAAAGGAAAATTTGCCAAAATGCATGTATTTCTGCATTTCTTTCGGTACATGGTTAGACCAAACGATAGATGCTACAAGAATAAATTTGGTATCATTAAATTGGTCAGAATCTGCTCTACAATCGCCGGTCGTGGCGTTCAAAAATTCGGTAAGGAACGGGTTAAATCTTTAACATAAAAACGTTGATGTCAACGCACAAACTACATTAATTTAACGTGCGCCTAGTACCACCTAGTGACAGGGAGAGGTATTTACGGTAGGTATAGTAAATTCCTCCCACTTCTGCCCCCCCCCTTAAAAACGATGGTGAACGATAGTTATGCATCGTCAGTATTTATATAGAAAGTTTCGTTAATTACTAATTCTTTCTGTCACAAATTCTTTCTAATAACCAAAATTTATAAAATCTACATAAAGACACGTCTTCAATTCAAACTAAACCTGTAACAAAGGCACAAACTCACAAAAACTGCTTATGTTACTAGTAATTTATATTGCAAGTACGTAATTAGTTTTTCTCGTGGTGTCCGGGGGAGATAATTTCGACTTCTAAACAACCGCAGGAACTGAAATACTTGGACCAAAGGATCATCATTGTTGTCCCATCTAAATCCTCCCATCATCCAAGGGCTATTCATTTACATGTTACAATGCATGAAAGAAATAAGACGTATCTAGCCGTATATATTTATATTAGCTTTATTTAAAAAATCAAAAACATTTATCATCTTGACGTGGTATTAATAATTTTTTTTTAATTGAGAAAAAATAATGTATCTAGTCGTAAATATGTAATTTAAGCTTCATTTATAACAAAAAATATTTATAGTTTTGACTTTGTATTTATCGTTTTATAAAAAATGAGAGAAAAAATTATGTATCTGGTCGTAGAAATGAAGGAATATTACCTTTATTTAATGAAGATTTTTTCATTTTGACTGTATTTTTAATCACCAGAAGGACTTGTGTGTACCAACATAGTAATTTACAAAATTGCACATAAATACTTTCTCGAAATTTTCATGTGTCAGAATTTTCACAATCGCAATTTTCGTAGGCCGCAATCTTCGTAGTTCGCAATTGTCGTAGTCGGAATTTTCGGGTCGCAGTTTTCGCACCTGCAATCTTCGCGGACCCATTTTGACTGTCGTTCAAATCAAAAAACCATCATATAGTTAAACAAGATACAAGTACTACACTTGACACTTACCATGTATAGACAAAAGTGTATGACAATCGAAATTTAATTGTGGATTAGAATGCAATTCCGATAAACTCGTTGAGAGTAATTCAAATACGAATGCAATTCATCAAACACAAATGTGATTGATTAGTTCAGATTCAAAATACAACGGACTCTGTGCAGGCCTTAATGTCAATATACATAGCATTAGTTTTGGTGGAACTTGACTTTTGTCGTGCGAGAAATGCACAATCCGTGTTGTTCCATGATAGATACAAAAAAATGTATTTTCAAGGACCGCTTCAAGTCAAATATCAGTTTCTTTCAAGGATACTGTCAATAAATGCGCACGATTTGTATTATTATATAAATTGCCAGTCATGCTATATTGAGAGAATGCTCTGCTCATAAAACTAGTAATATAAATTAACTGGGAAAATGACCTTGAAGTTCCTTTTTCTTGTGTCGTGGAATGGCTAAATTACTGTACGTGTTAGTGTATTTACACACAAGACAGAATTTATTTGTAAGAAGCATTTTTAACTTACACCAATCACCAATAATATATTCTTTTAAAAATTGAGACGCTGTGAATTAAATAATCATCTTCACCTCCATGCTTTTGTCATTCCTTCATCATTATCTATTGAATTCGGTACTGTCTCATTCTTCAATTTTGTTTGTATTAAATTAGTCCGTTTCATTTCAAATATTTTAAAGCTATTTCTAAAGATGAATAAAAATGCGTTGCCAATAACTGAAAAATCAATTTTCACTTAAAAGAAATGAAAACTATGCTTGCTTAATTAAACCCTTGTGATGAGCAGCAGATAAGTTTTATTGATTACATAACCACCTTATCAGTAGTATCAAGAATGGAAAGTTGTACTTATATAAATATATGTATCAGGCATATTATCACCTACATTGAGTTGCTGGAATTTTAGGAGCAAACAATGCACTCCATTGAATTATGATATACTGAATGACTATTTCACGAACACTTAAAATATTCCACTACGTTGACAATTCCACGAAGTCCAATTACAATATAATTGCTTTTTGATTACAGATTAATTCATTGTCACCCTTGGTCATAATAAAGTAATAAATAGTTTTTTTGTAATTGTTTCGGCTGTCTGTATGTCCGCGTTTCTCAAAAACGATCTGATCCGAAGTATTCAATCTTTTTTAAATGAGAGCAAACGCAATAGTCAGAACTTCTGACTCAGAAGTTCACACGCGTGAACTTTATATTTATATTAACTAACTCCCTTTATATTTTTTCACAAAAGTAGGGACTCGACAGTTAAGGAATCGTAGCTTACTTAAGGTCGCGGGCGTTAATAAAAGAAATGAATTCTCTGATAATTTGTGGATGTAATTTGTTCCAGCTCTCCAAATGTCCTACTTTTGTTCCTATTTTAATAAGATTTCTAGCGCATTCTTTGTACTCCGCTCTTCATGCTGTTTATTATGAAAATGTATTATCAGAAAGCTCAACTGATAAGTACACTCGAGTACAATTCCTATAAGACAATATTAACTAAGTAAAGGATGCTTTGTATGTGCAATGAGAACAGAATAATGAAATGAGGAACGATTTAATGATGGGGAATGATTTTAAAGATGGAAGACTGACTTCCTTCCCTATGAACGCATGCATGTAACAGGTAGTCATCATTGCATTCCGTAAATTCCGTCCTGCTCTTCTGAAATATAATTGATTTCATTCTGCAACTTCAAGCACCATGTAAAATGATAAAGGTAAATCTACGCCACAATTTTTTCAAAAGTATTTAATAATGATTAAATTGATAGTTGTGCACTTAAAGTCCGAATCGGAAAAGTGATGCATCTCTTTTCATTGAATTCCTTTCATTTCTACTGAATATTCACTACTTTTACATCAGCGCATATCGGTTTCCTTAATTCTCAAAATGGAAGTTGTATTAAGAGTTTTACTTCCTTTAATTGTCTTGTTTTCTTGTAAAGTGTTGGCGCTTCCAAATCCAACAATCCGTTTACAGGAGTGTTCCCGCCCTTTCGACGATTTCAAAAGGTTCCAAAATGGATCGGGAACACGGTCTCAATGCTTTAAAACGTGCGAAGGACCAGGTACAAAGGTACCACTCGTCTGGAATATTTCCGCCTATAAATAAGCAAGATGACTAATTCCAGGAACTCAAATGAATCTTCCAGAAATATCCCCACTGGGGAAGGATTTCTAGGAAGGCGTATGCCAAAAATAAAGCCCCAATAATGGTTCCAAGATAATTTAAGGAAAGGAAAACTCTGACTTTATTTTACTAATAAGTTACTTGTGGTTACTTTACAAGTTACTTCCTGGTCTAGACTGTTTCCAGAGAAGACCGTATGGCTGTTTGTGCTTGGACGACTTCCCAAGACTTAATAAGATAACTTTTACAATTTGTCGTCGCCTTTTATACCTGAGCTACTTCCGGGGCGAATGTCAGCAAGATTGACATTCGTTCTAAAAATAGAACATAAAATTAACAAAACAAAGAAAATTAGCTCGAACTTCTTCATGAAATTTCACGAATCAAGATAAATTAACAAAATGAGCATTTCCTCCGGAAGTAGTTTCTACATAATATGTACAAACACAGGAAATTAACAATTATTTGCTTTCTTGGAAATATTAACATTTAACAGAATTATGGAGAAAAGAAAGCAACAAAGAACAATTCCTTAATTTACAAATAGTATTCAATACTAAATTCAAATTGAACAAATTTACAAAAATAGCAAAAGAAAATATTATTTAAATTCCTTTATATTAGCTTCCGCAGGAACATACTTCCCCCTGATTTACACAGTAAATCCTAATCTTGGCTTCCTGCGGTCTTTAGGTCAAGTTTCCCGAGCTTGACAACTGGTCTGCGGTACATTCCTGTGGAGGTCTTGACATCCGCCACTCGAACAATGCCATCTTCTCCAGGATAAACTTGGGTAATGACACCCAGTGGCCAATGATTCCTCCTCAGGCTCTCGTCCAGGACAATGACCAAGTCTCCAGTCTCCAATGGCGGAGTTTGTCCATGCCACTTATGCCTCCGCTGGAGGGTTGGGACGTACTCGCGCTTCCACCGCTTCCAAAACATGTCCGCTAACGCTTGTGCTTGCCTCCATTGCTTCCGTAGATTAACGTCTTTTTCTACGAAAACACCTGGCGGCTGAGCTGGACTTGAGCTTCCAATCAGGAAGTGGAAGGGTGTGAGGGCCTCTGGAGAATCCGGATCCACAGGAACATCCGTCAGCGGGCGGCTATTAACGACCGCTTCTGCTTCAGCGAATACTGTTTCCAGTACTTCTTCCCTCGGGGCTCTTGTCTTTAAAATTGCGGACAAGGCGGTCTTGACACTTCTCACGAGTCGCTCCCAGGTTCCACCCATATGAGCTGAGGATGGAGGGATGAAGTGCCAGTCAATAGACTTGACGGATAGCTCGGCCTTCATCTTATCTTGCTCCAGATGTTTTAATGCCTGCCTCAGCTCTTTGTCTGCGCTCCTCAGGTTGGTACCGTTGTCGCTGTGGAGTTGTTGTGGCTCTCCACGCCGGGCGACCATCCTCCGTATTGCCATAATACAACTGTCCGTTGTAAGGCTGTGCGCTATCTCCAGGTGGACCGCCCTGGTGTTCATACATGTGAACAGAACGCCGTACCGCTTCTCGTGCCTTCGCCCAATGGTGACCTCCATCGGTCCAAAATAGTCCATCCCGACTATTGTGAATGGCCTTGGCTGCGGCTGGATACGGTAGTCAGGAATTCCTCCCATCATTGGTGGCAGCGCCTTCGCCTTCTTCAGCTTGCACAATGTGCACTCCCGAACGACCTTCCGAATGGCGCTCCTTAAATGAGGAATCCAGTACCGCTGCCTCATTTCGTTCCGGACCGTGTCTTCCCCCTGGTGCAAACATTTTCTGTGATAGTACTGAATCAACAGAACAGTTAACTGATTCTTGGGATGCAGAATCAGTGGCATTCTCAGGTCCTCCGTATCCGCACCGGTCAAACGACTTCTCATTCTCAGCACTCCATCATGGTCCAGGACTGGTGACAACTGGTAGAGTGGGCTGGACTTCACAATTTCTCGTCCGTCAGTCAAGGTCTGCATCTCTTCGGAGTATGACTCCCACTGGCTTCTCCTAATCAGAATAATTTCTGCGTTTCTGATAGGTAGCAGACTTGACTCCAGCTTTTTCTTACTCCGGACCCATTCCAAAAACTTGAGAACGTAAGCCGTTGATCTCACTAGCCGAAGGAAACTGGAGAACCTGGAGACTTCTGGTAACTGGAACTTAGGCAGCTCTACATGGACAGCAACGAACTCCTTTCTTATTTCCAATTCCTCCAAATCTTCAATCTTTCCAGGATTTTCTGTGGGCCATTCATCATGAGGAAACTTTAAGAATCCTGGCCCATGCCACCAGCGACTATCTGCGCCCAGGTCGCATTTTCCGTCTCGAGTTCCGTCGTCAGCTGGATTCTCTTTAGTTGGCACCCATCTCCACTGTTGTACATCCGAATTCTCTTGGATTTCTCCAACACGGGCTGCCACAAAAGTCTGGAATCGCCTGGCCTCTGAGCGGATCCATTTGAGTACCGTCATGGAGTCCGTCCAGTAAACCACATCGTGTACCTGGAGGTCCAACTGAGACTGAATCCATTTTCCAAGTCTCGAGGCCATCAGTGCAGCAATGAGTTCCAGTCGTGGGATGCTGACTGGTTTAACTGGTGCCACCTTCGTTTTTGACATGACGAAGGCTATTTCCACATTCCCCTCTTCATCCTGGACACGGAGGTATGCTACGCAACATCCTGCTTTTTCGCTGGAGTCTGCGAAAATGTGGAGCTGGTTGTTGCTCCCACACTTGCTTGCTTGGCTGGAATAGCACCTAGGGATTCTGACAGCTGGCAATTTTGTCAGATCCATGACCCACGACTTCCATCGCTGGAATATGCTGGAAGGCACCTCGTCATCCCATCCTATCTTCGTTTTCCAGATTTCCTGGAGAAGTATTCTGGCCTTGACTAAGTAATGGCCAAGGAATCCAAGAGGGTCCCACACCAGCATCACCAACCGCAACACGTTTCGTTTGGTTGGAATTTCTCTTCCAGTGGCGATTCCTTCTCCAGCACGTTCCAAATTGACTCTGAACGTGAAGGAGTCTTCTCCAGGAATCCAATGTAAACCGAGTGCCCTCTCAGTTGGGATGTCTGACCACTCCGAAAGACTTTTGGTCACTTGTCCAGTGTCTGTACCCAGCGCCTCCAGGAATCTTGGAGAATTGGAAATCCATTTTCCAATTGAAAATCCGCCTCTTCTGTGGACTTCTGCAACTTGCTTCGCCAACTCGATTGCCTCTTCTTCATTGTCCATAGAATCTAGGTAATCGTCCATGTAGTGACGGTGGACTATGGCGGCAGCAGCGGCTGGAAACTCCTCCTCAAATTCTTTTGCGTTCCTGTTCCGGATGTATTGGGCGCAGTACGGTGAGCAGACTGCCCCAAACATCATGACTTCGAGCTGGAAAACTTCAGGTTTCTCGGCTTCTTCTTCTTGGAACAGGAACCTCTGCGCTGGGCAATCCTCCTTCCGGATGCGAATCTGGTGGAACATCTCCGCTATGTCCCCCGAAAAAGCCACTCTTCTCTGTCTGAATTTGAGAAGAATCCCCGGAAGTGAATTGAGCAAGTCCGGGCCAGTCAATAGAAAATCGTTTAGACTGGCTCCATTTGCCCTACTTGCTGCATCAAAGACGATGCGAATCTTCCTCGGCTTGTTGGGATGGGTGGTGTCAAAGTGTGGCAAGTACCACTGGACGTTACTTTGTACACACACCTCATCCCTGGACAACTTCCTGGCATAACCACTGGAGAGATGATGCTGGATTTTGGCAGTGTACTCTTCCTTCAGCTCCGGACTCTTTGCCAATTTTCTTTTGATTCCCAGGAATCTTCTAAAAGCGACATCATAACTTGGTGGCAAGACTACTGGCTCCTTTCTCCAGAGAAGTCCAGTCTCCCAGCGATCCCCTACACGACGTGTGACTGCCTCCATTTTCTTTTCTGCGTCAATGTCATCACGGGAACGGGCGTTCACCAACAGGCTCACTCCAATTGAATCCAACGCAAAGGATTCCTTAACCAAGTTATGGATAATGTCGTAGTCCGTCTCATGCACACAAGACAACGTGGCATGTTCTCCAGCAACACCTCCTCCAGTGACCGGTCCGTGGAGCACCCACCCCAAAAGAGTTTTTGTCAGCAATGGCTCACTCATCTTGTTCTCCCGTATTTCTCTGGCAACTGTCAAGTGGATGTGTGGTTGTCCAATTAGAATGAGCGGCTGCTTTCCAGGAAGGTACTTCATTTTTACCTCCTGGAGGTGACTCCACATCTTGGCTATTTTGTCCAAGTCCGTACGCTGAGCAGGTAATTTAAGGTTGCTCACTGTACGAATGCTCTTCAGCTTGAACTTAGTGTTCTCCTCCAAAGGACTTATCCAGCAGCTGACTTTTCTGGAGCCCGTCTCGTTCTGGAGAGTACCATCCGTCCACTTTATTCGGAGGGGATCCACTGGACCTCGGAGCCCTAGCTTTTCTGCCACTTGTCCACACATCAGCGTCACGGTGGATCCTTCATCAAGTAATGCGTTTACGGTTGCTTCTCCTCCAGGTCCACTCAATTTCACACATATTATGCGTAAAATGGCTCCAGTCCCAGTGGTTGTGTTGACGGTGGCATTCACATCCACAGGCTTGTCAGCTGATTCCTTGTCCTTTGGCTTAGGAGCGTCACCATGGAGGAGAGTGTGGTGGCGCCTGGAACATCCATCCACACGACAGGTCCACTTTGACCTGCACGCCTTGACGCTGTGTCCCGTTTTGAGGCACCGGAAACACAGGTTCTTCTTCTGGACAAGACTTCGCTTCTTATCCAAATCCATCGCCTTGAACTCATCACAGCTCCAGATTGCGTGACCCTCTTTCTGACAAGCAGGGCACGGCTTTTGTGGGGATGAAGCGCCTTCTCTGGACTCGGCAGCAGCGTAAACATTTTCCTCCTTCTTGTCCCTCAAATTCAGCTTTGGGACCGTGACTTTACTTGCTGCCTCAGCGATCTTGTCAATCCAATTGGCAAGATCCTGGAGATTCGGTTGCCTTATCCTCACCGCCTTCATCCCCCACTGGAGCTTCATCCCGTCTGGCAGCTTATCCACGAGTTCTTGAAGAAGCTGCGGGTTGTCTAAATACGCTGGAATCTCCAGCGTCTGTATCGTGGTCACCAAATTATTGATGGCACCAGCGTAATCCATAATACTGGAAAGCTTGTCCATTTTCGGCGTTGGTGTTTTTCTCGCTATTTCCACCAGCGCCTGGACAATATATTCTGGCCTTCCAAATCGCTGCTCCAGTCGCTCCATCACTGCATCTGCGTTGTTTGGCACTATCATCAGTGCCCGCACATGTCTTCTGGCTTCCCCCTTCAGTGCCCTCTCCAGTCTACCCATGTTCTGGGCAGCAGAGAATCCACAATCACGAGTTGACTGGCCATAATGATGGACGAAAATTGGCCAGTCAAGTGGATTCCCAGAGAAGATTGGTAAAGTGCTTCCCTGGCTTTGGCGGGCCACAAACCTCTCAGTCGTTTGGTTTTGTGACTGGAGAGCCGTTACAAGAGCCTGAGCCAACGCGTCCGCTAGACCTCCTTGTGCCCCTCCTGTTTGCAATGATGGTTGGGGTTGGGAAGGAGCTCCTCTTGTGCTCATTCCAAGATCTCGAACTCGTCTTCCCCCTGCGTCAGCGACTGGAGCTCTTCTCTCTGCAGCCGCTACTTGAGCTCTTCTTTCCGGTAGCTTCTCATCAAACACCTCCGGGTGCCTCCATCCTGTTAACGGCGTGGATGGTGGCGGCGGCGGTGGGTCCTTGGGTCTTGCTACAGCTGTCCTCTTCCAGATCGGCACATGGATTTCTTGTTGAGGAGTTGGCCAAAAATGCTTTCCCGCAGTGCTATCGACAATTGCACTTTGGGCTCCGCCAAACAAAGGATCGGGAACTGCGTTACCCGTATCCTCCTCCTCCTCTTCTGACAGGTCACCAGCTTGGCTCCCTTGAGCTTCCTTTAGCGCTGTCTCTCTCATTTCTTTGAGCCAGCTGAGTCGCTCCACTTTGCTTGTGAGCTTGCTCTCCATCTTCTTGATCTCGTCATCCAGCATTTCCACGACTTTTGAGCTGGCAACTGAGGAAACTGACTGGGCGTCGTCCTCCGCCTTCTTCTTGAATATTGACCCTGGCGGCGCGACAAATGTTGTCCTCCTCATAGTTGCCCCCGTACTTGTCACATGGGTGCTGGATAATAGGTTTGATGGAAAGTCTTCTATTCGCTCTCCGAACCAATCTGGTCGTTGTCCCAAGTTCGGACGACTGCTCCGGCGCTGACCCTCTTCTGGACCACTTCCCTCCGATGCCCCTCCTTCGTGGATATCCTCCATAGCGTGGGTAATCCGGCTCGAAGGACCAAATATGTTCCCGCCCTTTCGACGATTTCAAAAGGTTCCAAAATGGATCGGGAACACGGTCTCAATGCTTTAAAACGTGCGAAGGACCAGGTACAAAGGTACCACTCGTCTGGAATATTTCCGCCTATAAATAAGCAAGATGACTAATTCCAGGAACTCAATGAATCTTCCAGAAATATCCCCACTGGGGAAGGATTTCTAGGAAGGCGTATGCCAAAAATAAAGCCCCAATAATGGTTCCAAGATAATTTAAGGAAAGGAAAACTCTGACTTTATTTTACTAATAAGTTACTTGTGGTTACTTTACAAGTTACTTCCTGGTCTAGACTGTTTCCAGAGAAGACCGTATGGCTGTTTGTGCTTGGACGACTTCCCAAGACTTAATAAGATAACTTTTACAATTTGTCGTCGCCTTTTATACCTGAGCTACTTCCGGGGCGAATGTCAGCAAGATTGACATTCGTTCTAAAAATAGAACATAAAATTAACAAAACAAAGAAAATTAGCTCGAACTTCTTCATGAAATTTCACGAATCAAGATAAATTAACAAAATGAGCATTTCCTCCGGAAGTAGTTTCTACATAATATGTACAAACACAGGAAATTAACAATTATTTGCTTTCTTGGAAATATTAACATTTAACAGAATTATGGAGAAAAGAAAGCAACAAAGAACAATTCCTTAATTTACAAATAGTATTCAATACTAAATTCAAATTGAACAAATTTACAAAAATAGCAAAAGAAAATATTATTTAAATTCCTTTATATTAGCTTCCGCAGGAACAAGGAGGATCCAGTAGTGACAAAGCTAAGGACGTTTTTGAGAATTCCCACCGTCCACCCAACTCCTGAACCAGGATACGGTATTGGAATACATTCAGATTACAGATTAACATGAGAAATACAACAAAAAACTTTTAAATTCATATGCATTAGTATACGAGTTAATGGTGAAAGTTGGAATTGTTTCCACTAATTTCACATTTTTAAAAACTCAACAATAGAGCAAGCGATTGAGTGGTTGCGAGAGGAAGCAGATGAAATTGGATTGGACTTTCATTTACTTGGACTGGGTGAAACCGGAGTGCCCCATGAATTTGCATTATGGCTTACTTGGAATGGCACAAATCCTTCCCTAAAGTCAGTCTTACTGAACACACACATGGATGTTGTACCTGTAGACCCAGTTAGTGATGGCAAATTACAAGATACAAAAAGTCACCTCAATTTCCATTTACTAGTTTCTAAGCTATGACCAAACAATTATTTTATTTTATGCACACCAATTAATTACAGGGAAAATGGACATATCCCCCTTTCGACGCCCACAAAGATGCACAAGGAAATATTTATGCCCGTGGAGTTTCTGATATGAAATCTGCCGTAATTGCTGAGTTGGAGGCTATCAGAAGACTTAAAAATTCAGGGTTCCAGCCACTAAGAACGATCCATATGTCTATCATGCCAGGTAGGAACATAATTTTCATATATGTATTCCTTTGATCTTATTAACAAAAATATTTAAACAATGATTGCAATTTTAACAGATGAAGAGCTATCTGGCAAACGTGGCATGATACCATTTGTGAAAACAGAGGAATTTAAAAATCTAAACGTTGGAATAGATATTGACGAAGGATTTCCTCTCGACAGTGATTCAGTTGTACAGGTCACCTACGCAGAAAAGTCCATTTGGCGTTAGTAAATTTGATTATCCGAATACAAAAGCATATTATTGATGCACACCTATTGATTAGCAATACACTTTGACAGTGTTTCCATTTTAACTTCCACTTTCCAGTGAAAATCCATTTTAACATGTAATTATAGAATTCAATATAACTGCTCGTGGGGAAGCCCGCCATGGCTCTAATCTTCCAGAATACACCACTGGGCAAAGGCTGCAGGTGGTCATTGACAGGCTCATGCAATTCAGGGAATCTGAATTCAAGCAAATGGAAGAAGCTAATGTCTCCGTTGAACACTTGACTTCGTTGAATCTCGTCCAGTTAGGGGTAAACTGATATAATCATACTGAAATACACGTAAATGAGCATGAGCACGGCAATATGACCCCACAAATACTTCACTTCTTCTGCAGGGTGGAATAGGCGATAACGTAATTCCCAACGAACTATGGGCATCCTTCGACATGAGACTTTGGTTAAAACCAGGTTGGAATTTTACAGATGCTGAAAACATGCTACTGAACATTACTGAGGAAGCCAGGCTAGGTTCCAGCCCTAACGATGTCACATTAGAATTTATTGTCAAATCAATGCAAGCTGGCCGCACGCCTATTAACGACTCAAATGTGTGGTGGACTGAACTGCAAAATTCTTGTCAGGAAATGTAAGCCAACTATATATGTACATCTATATTTAATTGCACATTGCACATAATAACAGCTTCAGCTAGGTATAAATATACATATTCTTAGAGCAACATGTTTAATGAACACTTTCTTCATTTCTTTAGGAATATAACTTGCGAACCACACATAATGAGTGGAGCAACCGATGGACGATATGTTCGAGAGGTAGGAATACCTGTCTTTGGATTCTGTCCATTCCCCAATACCCCTCAAACCGCTCACCAGGATAATGAGTACATTAATGAAGTTCAATTTTTACGAGGCATCGACAGATATCAAACGCTCATCCAACGGCTGTCAATGTTGCCAGAAAATCTTCATGACTGATCATTCCTAAATTATTTATTGTCACAGCTCATGTGTATAAGTAAGCGACATGTTTACGCAAAACAGAAATTAAAAAAATACGTGGTGCACGAACACAAGATCGGCTCACCGTACAGCAACATTATAAAATGTTATTTAAAAATCCATGGAAGGAGTAAAAGACGGGGCATTATCAATTGATCATTTATCTACAAAGTATACGACGCAGTTCCTCCGCTCAGTTGTAGTACCTAAGATATAACCATAAACATCATAAACGGGATCATCCCCCACTGCGTTTTCTTTCATACAAAAAATTGCAATTACAGTAAACAATTTGGATAAAAGCCATAGCCAATTATACTTCACAGTAAAGGCTTCTAATGTACCTATGTCACTTAAACACCAATTTTTGGTTTTATGACGTCTGTAATACTGCCATGTTATGTATTGGCTCATGGCAGTATTTGCCATTGGAAATTTCCAACATTTCCATTGGATATTTGCAGTCCAATTCAATTCCAATTTGCTAAGGACTCTCGGTCGGATCGGATTCCAAGATATGTACATATACCTACTCAGGAAAGGTAATACAAGGTACAATAGTACATACATATTACAGGGTTACGGCTTAAACGCACTACCTAGGCCTATATATAAAGTTGAAATTAACTGTTGAATGTTACAGTGTAATTGTCATTAAAATGTGTAATTGAACACCTCCATAATAACAATATCATAAATTGCCGTACGCAGACAGCGTAAAATAAATAGGCCAGGCATAGCTGTTGTGTAAGCGTAAGCAGAATTACTTAATTGAGTGATTGAGACAAAGGAAACGGAGATTATTAACCTCACACTTGGACACAGAGCGAATAGAGGATTACAATTACATGATACACTTTTGCCCAAAAGCTAAGCAAGCGTGATTTTTTCTCTTGTATCCTTCGTTCTTTTCATGATCCCAGTTTCTCTGGCTTGGCTTTTTTCTGCATAAAAAAGCGTATAAAGCTATTTTTTGTGTAAAATGACTCTCTCTCTGGCTGGGAGAGAGAATGAATGACCAAAGCACCACAAGCCGCCACACAACAACAGCCACACACAAAGAATATAAAAGAAGCTAGCCATCTGATGCTGAAACGTGAGAAAGGCTATCCCATTTTGGCAGGAAGCTTTGATCTTTGCTTGCACAATTCATCTCCCTAATAAAAAAAGAAGCTTCACCCGAAACAATTTTTTGTTGTTTATACTTTATTATTATTGTTGTGTTGTTTTTTATTACTACTTCTCTCACTTTATGAAATTATTAAAATGGTTTGTTTTCCCGTGTGAAATCCAATGATGGAGTGTGGCGATGTGCATAACAATAATAAATGACCATGTAATTAAATTTGTTTGGCAAAACGAAACTTTATAAAACAAAAAGGTATACAAAGTAAACAATAACATGTATTGACAATTGACATTGATTTTTAACTTATTAGACAGCATTATTTTTTGTGCATTATGTGTTGTGGAATTTGGTTGTAATTAAATTTGCCGGAACGGTGTGTGCGTTCATTGACATTCCTGTTAAAGTTTATGATTTGTATTCATTTTTAAGCTGCAGAGGTGCGCGTTCTATTTGTTGTGGTGTTGGAGGTGTAATGCAAGATGTGTTTTAATTGGTTGGTACGCTGTATGAGTAAGCGCAAAGATTGTAAACAACAACAACATAATTTATTTTTGTTTGTCAACATTTCAGAAAATTTGTCCTGAAGACAAAAGTGTCACATCATACGTCTCAGAGTCTCAGACATCAAGACATCTCGAACATTGACACGGATTTCGAACAGCAAGTGCTGACTGTTGTTTTGCTCATCATTTACCGCTGCCTTATTGCCTTCTGGAGTAATTTGGAATTAACTTCACGGGGGATATTTTGATAATTTGGAATTTTCATCTCCACTGACCAGATAGCCCAGTCCAGTTAATTAAGATGCCAAGCAAGAAGAAGAAGTATAATGCCCGGTTCCCTCCGGTGAGATTTAGATTTCAACTTGTGATTATTTTATTATAAATCAATTAGAGAAAGAAATGTGATAGCAGTTTTTAACATGATGATGACGATGTTTTAATGATATAGGCAAGGATAAAGAAAATCATGCAGAGTGATGAAGAAGTTGGGAAAGTGGCACAGGCGGTTCCTGTCATTATATCAAGGGCACTGGAGCTTTTTGTGGAATCGCTGCTAAAGAAAGCAGAGTCCGTGACACACGCACGAAATGCTAAAACGCTTACTCCATCTCACTTGTAAGCTATAAAGATAAACCCGTATTTGCAAATTTATGGCAGCACCGAAAATATTGTGCTCCGTTTTGGAAGGCTGTTCACAGTTTAGTGATTTGTGTCTTTTTAACCAACAGGAAGCAGTGTATTATGGCGGAACAACGGTTCGACTTTTTGAAAGACGTTGTGTCTGCAATACCGGACGTTCAGGGAGATGAAGATGCTGCTGAAACACCAAGAAGCACCATGTCAAATACTTCCTTTGTATTTCCCACCTCCACAGCAACATCGTCGTCTTCCTCGTCTAGTGCACCACAGACCCCCACCTCGGCACCTCCCTCATCACAAGGTGTTGAACCTACAACTCCGTCGTACGCATCTGCACTTCCTGACCAAAAACCTAATTTTGGAATAGGGAACGTCAGTGTTCCGGGTACAGGAAGTGGGGGAATAGCTGGAATGCATCACACGCTACCGTTGACAATACCTGCTCCCACTTTCCCACCCCGTTCGCTTCAACAAACACAAAGTACAATGAATCCTACAGTACCGGTTATTGTACCTAATCCAAGTGTGATTCAGCAACAGCAGCACCTGCAGCAAAATTCTCATTCTATATTGAACCCGGTTGGAGCCAATAGTAATCCCTACATTCCAAGTGTTAGTGTGACAAGTCATCCTGGAAGTGTCCCTTCAATGAGTAATCCAGATGGACAGTATACCATGTATCATCATCCACAACAGCAACAACAGCATAATAATCCAAACGGAATAGGAATTGCATATGGTGGCGGTGGTGTTAATGAATCTATGCTCTCTTATGGTGTTCGAGGAGCCGATGGATCTCTTACGAGTGCAAATCCAGGAATGCTTAACAGCATGTATGACCACATTGACCACAAGAACTCACCTGTTAGTTATCAGTACCACCATCATCCACAACAACATCCAAATCAATACCACTCACAATAAGTGTTTTCTTCCGGTTTAATTTGTAAATAATTTTGCATGCATTCTTCTTGATATCACCCTTAAAGCTTCAATATTTATTCATTCATGCCCTTCCTGCTGTTTGTTTGACGCCTTTAATTTGTTCAGATTTACCTAACGTATTCATTTAATACAATACGTTGTTGTAGTGTAGAATAATGAACTTGTGACTTTATAATGAAGTGTCGTTTCACATTCGTTGTTTTTCTGCGTTTGACAGGGACTTACTAATAAGATTGGTTATTATTGAACTCACACTGTACGACCGTCTGCCGTATGATTATAAAAACTGAAATTGTATTCATTAATTCAATTTAGGAAAGACTATGTTTGTTAACAAAATGTTTATAGATCACGGTAGGTAAAATTTAAAACAAGATATTTGGTGGCCGTTACTGTAACCGTTTTGAGGTGTGCGCACTGTGCACATTCATCATCAATGAAAATATAAACTCCATGTACAACCTTATTCAGTTCGTAGAATTTTAATAACTGTCATGATGAGTTCAAATTATCAAATGAGTGAATCGGAGCATAATTTGAAACGCGTAGTAATTCTTTATTGAAAGTTGTTTTGTAAGAAAGTTTACTAATAATTAGAGCATAATATTATAGACATACAACAAACTATAATTACGAAAGCCAATAAATTTGATGGAAATTTAACCATTTGGGTTCGGAATTCAAGAATGATTTATAAGCATAATCCATAATCTCATCATTTACTTCATAACTTCATATTTACTAAATACTTTACTTGCATCAAACTCATGGGCGGACTCGTGTTTTAGTTGGAGTTGTGGCGGAAGAGAAAGTAAACTCCACTTGGTAGCTCCATTATTCTGTTCTAGAATCATCATTCCACAATATGGAACTTTACTTGCATCACTAATCAATTGTTGTGCAGTTGTCTTATGCTTTCCTATCAGCTTTCTACTCAAAGCCTCCATAGAAAATCCATGAGCTACTATGAGTAAATCTTTGTTTCCTGTAATGGAGAAAAAATGAATACATAATTATTGCAATGCATGCACTTTTTCCAACATTCGGGTTAAATATTGTATTGCTTTGTGTGTACCACCGCGATAACTGACCTGATTGATTTAAAAGATGAATAAGTAAGTTATGAGATCTATCATAATACGCTTCCGCTGATTCTCCCTCTTTAATGTCCTCAGCTGCCATAAATGGCGTGTATTTATCGTCGACATTAAAACCGGCCGTTGATAGCTCATCGATGCTCATCCACTTTGGCATGTTTCCGTTCAGGTACCATTTGACCTATACATTGACATTGTGAGTAGTACAATTTTATTTTATTGTCCATGAAAAGTTTATGCCATATAAAAGATTAAGGTACAGATATACACACCTGGGTCCATTCAAATAGGCATGGCTCAATTTTCATTTTAGTGCTTTTCTTCATTCCTAGTTTAAAAAATAAAAAAAATGACAAAAAAATAAAATTGGAAACGACAAAATAGCTTTGAGCTAAAATCTGATGTAATATGCACCTTTCAAAATGTTTGATGCAGTTTTCACGCATCGTAATGAAGGGGAAACAATCACCTCGAAATCGTCGGCTAACACCTTGGTTGTTTCGAGCCCTTTCCCACGAAGACTAGCCTGTAGACAGCCAACAGCAGTAAGTGGGGAGTCTCGAATAAATGAACGGGGATAATCTTTTCTCATCGGAAGGTTTGTGGGCTGATTGAGATTTTGCCTTGTGTAAGTTCCTACAAAACAAAATTAAAAATTACGCAGATAATTATATGAAAGAGACTTCATACTGTGCCGGTATGCAACACAACATCCTCCGGTTTATATTTACCCGTACCGTCTTTGTCAAAGCAGTTGTCAACCCATGCATCTTGGAATCTGTGGTCTACACGCTCTCCGTGGCGTACTATCACAATTCTTCTATTTCTGTTTGCTGGCATTGCCAAGCTTCCTCTTCCAGTAGCGGTATGAAATGAAAGTTTCTTAAGTCCCTTTTGCACTTTAGTTTTTTTTGGAAATCACTGCTGCTCAATAAAATGACAAATCAATCAATACTCAAGAATATGAGTCCTGACAAGAGAAACGACCTTTGGCAGAATGAATTTAGTTGAATTAAAATCTTCAACATGAATACCTAGTTCTCATGAATATTGTTAATAAAACGTTCCTGGAATTGTATATGAGGCTGAATGGATTACATGTGCGTCTGTATATACAAGATAAGATAAGAATATGACAATAATATGCACAATGACATGTGATTGTTAATAATTATCAGATTAAATACTTCACTTGAGGAATGTATGAATGAATGTATGAGGAGGGGATATGACGGTATGTTGTATGTGTTTTACCATTTGAAATGACGCTTATATACTGTCCATGTCTGTCTGAAGCTGAGCAGTCAAAATGCATTCACTCAATTCGCTGATCTTGAATCATAGTAGGCATACCTTCACCTTCATGTACCAGCTTATTTAACCTTGGGATTGGGATAGTCAACTACTTGTTAGGATGCGGATGAGAAGAATAATATGAAAAAACGCAGCAGCTCATAAACGCAAAATGCTAAGTGCTATTTACAAGTAAGCGATGCACCAGTCATTGTTATTCAATGCTACTTTCCATGAAATAATAAATAAATAAAAAGTTGTTAAAAATGTATCTACACATTTAAATGTTTTTTATTAATTAAATCCATTCCATGCATTTTATTACACAGAGCACAATTTTACTCTAGTTCCAGTTTCTTAATTAAGAATGATTGGAGGAATTTCTACGGACAGATTTTTATGATTGCTTGAGTATATTTCTTTGAATTCTTCCTTTACCCTGTGTTAGGATAAGTATTATGTGTAAAAAATAAAATGATTTTGCTCTTGCTAAAATACAAACTGAAAATTTGATTCGTTAAAGCTAATTCCGATAAAAATATCATCGTGTTTCGAGTAAAGCTTTGTACTTGTACATATTTTCAGAACTGTCAGTGTTTCTCATGTTTTTTGTTAAGTTGGCTGGCATACGTTGACCACGGGTAAAAATATGAATTTCTGGAAGGCTCCCAATTTTTACTTCAAATCTACACCTACACGCGGTCAGCTATGCGTCGCGAGTGGGGATGAAATGAAATTTTCCCACATAACTGAAAAGAAGGGTCGAAGGAAGTTCATGAAAACACTAAGAAAGTTGCAAATTATTTACACTTGTCTGCTTAACTGCTACTTAACGTATAACATTTTCTTAAATAATAACATAATGACTCAAATTAGACACCACAAATTTTCATAAAGTACATCGATTGACTTAGAAATGATTACCACCCACACAGAGATTTTCTTGCATCAAAATCGTGGACTGACGCATGGCATATGTGTAATTTTGGAAGGTACGCTAAAGACCATTTTTGTGACTGCCGGTCCTGCTCCATAACCGCTACTCCACAATATGGAATCCCCCTCAGACAGCCTAACATTTCCTGCTCTGTTCGAATAGGGAAGCCCATTAGTTGCCTAGAGTTTGTATCCAGAGATGACCCATGGGCAACCAGTAGCAAATCTTTGCCTAAGAACAAAAGCATACTATGTCACAAAAACTTTTACTGGCAACATTTTACATTCTTGCTGGCTGACAGCGATCTATTAAAAATGGAACTTTGAGCTGGGCCGAACCTGATTTCTGCAACAAATGAAGCATAAGTTGATACGACCGATTATAGTAATTGTCAATACTTTCTCCTTCTTTCAAATCTTCCAATGAAATCAAAGATTGATATGCTTCATCAATGTTAAAGCCAGCGTTTCTGAATTCCTCTTTGGTCATCCAATATGGCATGTGCCCAATATACCACTGAGTCCACTCAAACAGACATGGTTCAATCTTCAACTTCAAATCAAGGCCCATACCTGCAAACAAAAAATATTCAATTACTCAAGTCATGCATTTTTCTCTAAAACCGTGAATCTGAATAATCAGTAATATATAAGAATAATATGCTACAAGAACTATCTTCGACAAACTATTGCACAAATTGTATAGGTAAATGTTTTTAGTATTTTTTACACATGCGTGACCCATCATTTTAAACAAAATATAATCACCTCTTAATATACTGGTCGCAGTCTCTACACATCTTAAAGACGGTGAAACGTATACGTCAAACCCATCCGACAACACCCTCTCTGTTGCAAGCCCACTGCCAATTAATCGAGCCTGAAGACTTCCAACTTCGGTCAGTGGCGTGTCACCAATAAACGTCTGTGGTGAGCCAGCTCTCAGTGGCACCGTTTCCGGTTGATTGAGATTTTGTCGCGCATAACAGCCTGAAAAAACAACAAGCAAATCCGTCCATTAAAACACGTACACATAAACTTCAAATCTACGACCTATAATGGGAATCCTCTAAATCAGTCAATTATATCATTATTTTTAACCACACAACTCACCTTGATCATCAAAGCAGGTTTTTATCCACTCGTCTGAAAAGGTAAAGTCGACCCTTTCTCCATGCCGTACCGTAACAATCCGCCGTGACATTTTCTACTAAAGCAATTAATCTATACTTTGGAATACGTACAATCTTTTGGAACAACAACAAATTTTAATGACACAATTTGGAAGGACTTAAATTCACAATTTTTATTAAAAACTAATCTCAAAATTCTTTGCACTTTTTGATTTTCACTCTCTTCTTCTTGCATCAGCGTGCAAGTAAGTGATCAAAAAAGCATAATGTCAATTCAAGTATAACATGTTTGTTTACTCTTGTGTGTAAAGTACAGATAGGAGATCATATGGGCCGAAGATGTATGTGCTGCAGCCTTCATCATAAACAAACCAATCAGGATTGGAATATTATGGCAGCACGCCGTGTCATAGAGTAAAACAAAGCGCGGCGACAACGAAATCCGCTTTTCTCAAAAATGTTCATATGCTTTTGTACATCGAAAACACATGAAACGTGTTTGTTTTGTCGTCGTCGGCAAGTAGTCAAGTAATTCGACAAGAAAGTTTGTTCATGCATCTGCTTTCTTTCTTTCTTTCTGTCATTTTTTGAAACTAAAAACAATATTCGAGTGAATTTCAATTCAAAAGTGCATTTTCTTCTTTAAACGCCTTTCTCTCTTTGGCGGTGGGACTAGCTTTCTGTTGGAAAAGCACCTGTGTGACGTGACGTGTAGAGAAAAATGGCAGGGGTACTTTTCGAGGATATTTTTGACGTCAAGGATATCGACCCGGAAGGGAGAAAGTTTGATCGAGGTAAGCATTTTGGATCAAGATGGCTTTCTTATCAATGCGTTAACTTTCACTAAATATATTACCGAAGGACTTGGTATTGTGGTGTCGTCCAAAAGGGTTTGACTTCAACCTGTCAACTTTGTGCTTTCACCAGTTTTTGGTCGCTGTTGTATTTGTATTGTTTAGCAGCAGTTGTTCTATGTTGGCCATTATGTTGGCGTTATAATTGTGGCATCACTGCAGTCGTGCAGTCGCAATCATTTTTATGGAAGACTAAATTGTTCAGCTAATCTAGTGTCTTCAAGACACTGTCTTGTGTATCTTTATGTAAGTGGCAAATGTGTAATGATTGTCAATTTACAAATCATGAGTCCAAACTCAAACTAAACCCAAACGACTCGTTAGAAAGTTAGTAGGTACATAATAAGAACTCATCCTGATCCTGTCACCAGTTTAGCTTGTGAAAGGTCATTTTAAGCATCCGTATTCTTGAAGAGAAAGGTCATTTTTGTAAAACTCAAAGCATGGTTTTCCGGTTTTCCACTATGTAGTTATGAACTGTCGGCAATTTGTAATGTAATGGACAAATGGTATGTACACTGGTCCGGCATTGATGGCGTATTTTAACACTGGCTATTAGCCAGTGGCTATCTGATTAATTAGTTAATTAGCTAATTACTAGAAATTTTACACGCAGTTGTCGAGTTCGTTTTCATATGTCTATATAGAATTAATAGAATATACTCCAGTTGGTAGCAGTGGCAAGTGTACAATTTCCATTTGTACAGTAAAATGTTCCTCGTTTTCTTTAAACTCCATACTACTGCCCATCTTTTAATGCTATGATGAATATAATTAGTGCACTAGTGTACTTCTTGTTTTCATAGAGTCATATTTTACTTTACCTCTACTTTGTGGTACGCCAAACCAATATGACCAATTAATATGTTATGCATTTAAAAAATTAAAAAAACAACCACAACGACATTAATTAGCCTATAATGTACACCTTCCTTCTCAATCATGACCAGCGAATTGACTTCATACATTCATTCATTTCATTTGTGAGAAGCCGCATCCCATCATATTCTCACCACCCACGACTAAGATATTATTCTAATTAGAGGAGATGATAAAAATGGAGTTAGAGGGATTAACTGTGAGATAAATTAAACATGATTAACGAAACCTTGCAAAATTTATATTGGTCCTTTCAATGTAAATGCTCTGGTAGCGTAAAATTGATCTTAAAAGTTGGCCTACAACATATGAATTTACTCTTTAAGGACCTGGGTTCGGTATTTAGCCTCTAGCTTATTTGGCTAATTTATAACCAAGCAGATATGATTTTATGGAAATTGAATGGAGTTGTCTATCTAACAGTAACCAGAAAATTCTTGTAAACAGCAATTAAACTGACAAAATTATATCAATATTTTGATACATGATGATGACACAGCTAGAACATGAAAGTAGATGTGCACACTGCACACATATGAAGCATAAGAAAAAGGACATGATCTCTGCATGCGTTTTACCTGTTTTTGGACAATAAAGCTTTTTTGTTCTAGAGGTTACTGGGCACAGTTGTGGAAAAGTAAATTCCCATATTTCATGATGTCATTTAGGAGAGTTGGTAGGTATACATACTTCCATTTATGTTGGTTGTGAATACGACGCAAAGTAGGTATACATACATGATTTTTGTTCGTGTAAATACTCGTGCACATTGGAACATGAATTATGCTAATTAAAGTAAATGAGTAAAAGATTTTGTGTTTTAAACATTTTGTAATGCGATATGATGCGGAGAGGACAGCGATATCCAAGTAGTGCTGTTACTCCCTAATGCAGATTGTCATAAAACGTGTATAAGGAAAAATTTCCAGAAACAACAATTAGAAATAGGCTCTTACGCATAGAACCATGAAGGATAGGCTATAGATTTCGTTTATATACTGTTAAGCACTGGCTGCACATCCTATAATAGTACTTAGTAATTCAATACTATAGTATTTTGTACTACTGAAGAAACTCCTGAATCAATGGATGATACAATGATAATGACAAGATATTCTCAAGGCTATGGTTAAATGGCCCGATGTACTCAAAAAACTCCAAACTGCTGAGCTACAATAGCAAAATACAGAGAACATATTGTGATGTCCAACCTTTAACATTCTAAAGTGTGCTTGAAGTAGGATCGGATGGAATGAACACATTTTCTTTGGACAAGCATACTTACTGGATCACATCATATTTTTTAGAAGAAACTATTCTGTAATAGTTTTATTCAGTCACGAGCAAGACAACCCAGAGATGGTTCTGTATCTCGTAGTATATGATGATTGTACTGCAGTGTGGCTGAATATCAAAGTAAAGAACCCATAGACAGCAGAAAAAAATCAAGTTGAAGGTTGAGCACTATATGAGCTTATAAGTATAGAATAAAATTGAGTTTCAGTAGTTGTGAGCAAAAGAAATATTCTTGAGATTATATTCATCACAAGGAAAAAACGAGAAGCTGAAATAATATATGCATTGGCGATAGACTGATGAGTGATAGTGATAACGAAGATGATTTAAAGACACGATTAATAGATACATAGGTGCAACGATGTAACACGAGTAAAGGGTTTATGAGGTTTATGATGATCTTGGCTTCTTCGGTTTTGCAAATTATATGCCACACATAAAACTTCTTTCTGAACTAATTGATCTTTTAAATAAAAGCTGTTTTGGTTTGGAACCCCATTACCCAACCTCACTAAAATGAACATGACACGAGACGTCCGTTTTACACAAGATCCAGATATTCCAGATGTATTTTTTATATTCAGTTAGATATTCTGGTTTCTTCGTTTTAAAAGGGCAATTTTGTGCACGTGGATCGAAAGAGGTAAATTGGCAAACATGTTTCATATCACGATATCACTATCAGCAGCTATTTCCCTATCGAAATGACCAAGTTCCAGTTCCAACTTTCCAATGTCAACTATAGTGACTTTACCTATGAATTTGTGTATTTTTGTATACACTAACGTTGTTAATTATTATTAACCCAAAGTATAATTTTAAATTGCGATACGCTTGCTTTTCGACAGGAAAGCACTTCTAAAATTTAAATGCAAATAAAATTACGATGGTTTTAAAGGCACTCTCATACTCATCATTAAAGAAAGCAAATGAAAAGAAAAACTTGTACTTTTTAATGGTATCATTTTAGCTTTTTATTGCTCATATAATCCGTGCATGATCTTTACAAGGTTTACGTATATGGAAAGTCATAGTATCATGGTTTTTTCGTCTTTGGCTGAGATCAAGGATTGATCCTGAACAGAGGTGCCCAAACCCCATTGGTCCCAAAGGTGTCCCGGCCAAAGTTTACCAAAGGTGTCATATCTGGCTCGCTTCGCGAGCCAGTTATGACCCCATTTGCGGCGCCGGCTCGCTCCGCGAGCCGTCACCGCAGGTTAGCCCTTTCCATATAATCGTAAATGTTGACAAATTATTTTTGAAACTCAATATTAGGCCCAACTTAACTTTTTCAGTTATATATTTACACGTGTGTTGCGTGATTACATAAAAGCAAATACGATTGGTCAGAAAAGTTTCTCTCATAACAGTCGCGTTATTATTATAGCAGTTAACCACATCACTGCTTTTCTCAGTCGAGTTCAGAAAAAACTACAGTTGATAACTGGCAAACTGATAAAATTGGCCACAGTTACAGAAAATTGCAAAAAAACGTTATAGACAATTGAAGAAAGTTGTAAAAAATTAAAGAAAGTTGTAAAAAGTTAAAGAAAGTTGTAAAAAGTTAAAGAAAGTTGTAAAAACTTGAAGAAAGTTGTTGAAATTGAAGAACATTTTAGAAAATTCATAACATATTTTCCAAAATGTGAGAGTTTTCGACAAAATTCACATAATTTTTATTAAATTTTGAGAAATAAAATCAATAACTTATATCGTATGCAACATGCATACATTTATATAAGCTTTCAATGGGCTTACATGCCCTGAGGGTGTCTAAAATTAGCTCACACCTTAGGGCATCGCTCCGCGATGCCCAAAGGTGTCCCCTTTTTCCCCTCCCTCAAAAAGGTGTCCGGTGACCCCTGGGGACCCGTTTGGGCATCTCTGATCCTGAATATTTTTTAGCATTTTGACCATCAGCAATCATAACAATGATGATGTACGGACTGACTGATACATATACATAAAGTATGTGCCATTATGCACAATATTGACATGTATGCTTTTTTCGTAATTGGATAGTTTGTTAAGCTCTATTTGTTGATGAGACTATGAATGCAATTTGAACAAAATGACAAAAAAGATCGTCATAATCAAATAAGTGAGATGAATGAAGTTATCGTTTTAGCACATAAACCAAGGTTGATGGTGGTGATCTGATGATGGCCATTGGTGATAGTGGATGATAGCTTAGCGGAGAATGGGTATAATCATGACATGGTACAATAGATTGACTCACTAGTTTTTAACTTGATCTTCTACCAACGCAAATAGCCAAAGGTAAAATATTAAGATAGGGCGTGTTATTGAACAAACTATATCATTTTAAAGATCTCGGTATACGCTCATATAAATGCTTTGTACTCCTCCACATTAGCCGTTACATAATCTTATTGTGAACAATGATTTTTATTGACCATTAATGCATTATAATGTTTATTTATTTCATAAAATATTTGAAAGCGTTTAAACAATATATATTTTGGAGAGTTTTATTGCGCACTATTTTATACCATAAGTGAGGATGACAGCAATATAAAATGAGCATTTAACAGGACTAAATATCCTCTACATTCTTTTTTTGATAAATAGCTTTTGTGGTTCCGTACGCCCACTACCTGCTATTCTTTGACTGGTTGTTGTGGTACATAAATACCAGCAAAATTAGCTGAAGCCTTAAATGGCTTAAACCGGTTGACGTCATTGTCCTGTCCTCGTGTTTAGTGTATGTCATACAGGGATGTTGTATGAATACAGTGGAGATAGTGTATAGGACTTGAAAAGCCAAATCAAAGAACCATGCTATTTTTACTTTGTGCTTGAAAGAATAGAATGAGTATGAGTATATAATACAATGATGCCTAGGGATGGACAGGTGAACCAAACTATATTTATGCGGTCAGATAAAGAAATTCTATCGTTATTAGTACCGAGAAGTGAGTTTAATTAAATACTTCGTGAAAGGGCAAATTTTGTTCCATGTCATTAAATAAACGTTGTAGCTGCCTGTATGTATACAATTTCAGGCAAGAATGAAAGTAGTATCGTGATGATTAGGTATTAGGATGTATGTTTAGGTACCACTGTCACTAATTTCATTTTCGTTATTCAGAATCTGTCCAGCAACGCCTTGGTTGGTGCGGCGTTCGTTCACCAGTTCACTCACATTTCGTGGTGAAAGAATTGGCGGGGTTGCCTTACAATAAGCTGTACAACAAACCATACGTATAAAATCCTACTTATTATAGTACTACTAACTTAACTACCTACATAAACTTCACACTTGCAAATATTATATACACTACAAATAATATTTTTTCCCTTGTGAGTGAACATTGTATGTACTGCTTCCAATTCCTGTCCTCCAAAACTCGGCTCATTCGTTTTTTTTAAATGCCCTGAATATACTCAGGTTTATCATCATTACATTTAGCGTCATATTATATTTCTTGGAATTGAGGGTCATACTGTGAGATCAATAGATACGTACGAGGTACGAAGCTGGTTTCAACCAGAGCTTTTTTGCAACAACATGATACATAGTGGCATAGCAAGTTGAACTGAACTACTCTACGCATTAAAGACAACGAATCAACGTCACATAGTATAAACTGTTCATTTAGAGGCTGTAATAGTAAATAATAAGCAATGGTTACGGTCGACCGTGGCCTTTAGGTTGTAAGTTTTAATCATGTTTTTCATACAAAAAGGAGGAATAAATGTAGGTGATAAGATGGGAAAAGGGAAAAGGACTTCGAGCTTAAAGGTAATTATTATTAGTACATAATAGCTTCTCATGTTTCGCAGAGTAGGTGGTTTGTATAATAGTTACCCGATACAGAATATTTGTACTACATGGGTAATGCTAAATCTAAAATCTATACACATGCTGTGTGGAACTGTGGAAGTAGCCTCCAGGCCAAACCATGCAATACTGCAAATACATAATATATGGGACAGAATTTGTAGTAGATATGGCAGTGATTTTAAACTAGCATTCATGTAATGTAATAATGTAACAATACTTTCTGCTTGGTTGGTACATCAAGCTATGTTGTTGTTGTATTTGTTGAATCAAATCAAGTAATCCTGTGTGTTATGTGGATGATGCGAGTGTTTTTACACTAATGGTGATGATATGGTAATGGGAAATTCCGATTTCACCTTCTTTACCGGGGAGGGAGCCGGCTTGAGTTGCAAAGCTAAAAATGTTGAACTTGATGCTGCGACTGGCAAAAAGAAGCGGTTTGCCATTTCTACTTTTCTTTGTGGTTATTGTCCCCTAACCTTGTTTTTCCCTTCTCTTGTCCTCGTGAATTTAAAACCAGATTTTCTTTTAAAGCCACTATATACATTGTCTTCAATTCATATTTGGTAGTTGTTGTAAATTGTACATAGTAGTAGTACTATAGTAGTCCATTATTATGATACGAGTAAGCAATGACGCTGACGGTATTTCACTTTTAAGTTTCACCTCCTCCATTGTAAGTATTGAAACATAAACTTCTCTTCATACAACAATGGCTGTAGCATTCGCAACTTGCCGTTTCCCTCCATAAAGTTTCTCTATCCAGAGTAAGGGCATGAAGGATGTTGATCTGAAAATCTTGAAAAGTCATTAACTTTGCTATACTTTGGAGGGAAAAAGTTTTGATAGGTAGGTGTCATTTACTGGCCACCGAAATTATTACTCCGCTTTCCTTTTTTTGCATACTCTCTACAGAAAATCTGAGGACAGAATAGAATATGTAGGTATGCATTTAAATTGCTTTACTTCTTTCTCTTCTGTGTTCGCTTTGTTCATAATATTTTATTCCTCAAAATGAGCTTTTCTTAAATCCCACATAAGACACATCATTACTATTTACGATCTTTTGATCATCCATCGCCGGGAGTAAAATAAAATGTACTAACAATGTCCTCTAAAATTATACTTGTTTATGACGATGATGGAGTACTGGTAGTGTATTATATCTATAAACTACAATAAGAATTTAGTGCTTTGTGGTGAAATACTTAACACAATGAGAAAGTTTTGCCAAAGAAACTCTCACTTTTATACTAATGACTAAGCAGTACGTTTTTTACACCCATTACACACTAGTATATTCAGTATGTAATATCGTGGTCTAATCCCTTAAGGGCTTTATGAGCATCAAAATAGGGTGATCGCAACACAGAAATAGTCGAGGAACATGTCATGCGCGCAGCGTTCCCTTCACTGGCAATAACACGTCAACTTCGTGTTCAGGTTGTAAAAAAACATGGAGGTC
This sequence comes from Sinella curviseta, assembly GCA_004115045.4. NCBI lineage: Eukaryota > Metazoa > Arthropoda > Collembola > Entomobryomorpha > Entomobryidae > Sinella > Sinella curviseta. The sequence goes on along the minus strand of CM023202.3, from coordinate 10,716,745 downwards.
TTCTCAACGAAAGTTTTTCTCTGTTTTGGATTTTCAAATCCTGTTTCTGCAACTACGTATCAGAGAACGACGAAGCTGCTTTGAATTGCATGATAAGAAAATGTAAACAATCGCCAATACATGTTTAAATAGATGGTTGTTTTTTTTTGTTTTTTTTTTGCTTCATCATCAATTAAGTAAAATTAAAAAGCAAAAAAATATTAACTCATGTAAATACTAAGCATACATGCACGTGACGAACACCAACAACATTCAATCCTGTACCGCCATCCAAAGTAACAAAAACAAGTGCATCTTTATATTTGCCGTCCACTCTTTGACTTGTTCCTCTGTATTAGTTCCAATTTAATATTGTAAACAAGAACGTAAAATAGTGCTTGCAAACAAAGACACCACTTTTATGCAGTAAAAAGTATGACTCACTTCTTTTCGCTACGTGTTCGTTACAACTCGTTGTTATACATGATCTTCTGTCATAGTCATCATAATCACAGGATTGTGTGGCGTTGTTGCTGATGATCATGACGATGCACAAGGAAAAAAGGTGGCTTCACTACTATATAGTTCGGTTTCGTTTGGCGTAGTTTATTTCATTTCCTCATACACGACGAAGTAAGAAAACAACGTCCATGTGAACCTTGCATAGAAGGCAGCAGAATCGAAGTATAATGCGTACCATGATTTTTTTGAGTAAACCACTGCGAAACATTTTTATGCCTTTTTTATCAACATTGTTGATTCCCCGATTCTGAACTTCTTCATGGTAGAACCGGGGCATAATAATATATATGATGGACGGGATACGAGAATAAGAAAAATAACAATAGCAAATAGCACAATTTTATCTCGAGTATGTAAGTAAGTAATGCATATTATGTTTTTCCTTGTGTCAGGTTTGTAGAGAACCAAGTTTCGCCTATGCTCTACGATAGTGCATAGTAATGGATTGGCTATGTAGGTATGTACGTATGTAAATAGGCTGCGTATATGAACCATTTACTTTGCGAACAGTTCGGAAACGAGGTGAACTTGTAAGTTTTTTGACGTGTGACGCATTTGTCGCTCTGTTCTTTTAAATCTATTTTAATTAAATGCGGTTTTGTTAATGGTACGCAAAATATTGGCATCGTTTATGCTAGATGAAGAGCTACGCTATATTATCTCAGTATGTATCTCATTTAATCCAGCGCTGGCTCACTTCACGGTATATCTCTTACCGCGTAGATTATACTATCGGTTTGATAGTTTGTTTGTCCTGTGTTATTAAGTTCGCATAGTCTGGACTATGGCTGTAAATCAGCAATACCGTGGTTAATTGTACTCTATACATCCTTCTTTTTGACTTTGTATAAAACACAGTACTTATGCTTTATCCACCGTGCTGCCCACATTAGAAAAGGTGGTAAAACGACAAGGAAAGAATAATGGAAAGTTTAGGTGCTTAAAAAATAGGAACAGCTCATAAGAAGACAAGTTAGGAATGAGAATTATCTTTGTTTGTTACAGTAGAGAATCTGGTAATTTTGCAGAAGCAGGAGTAGCAGCATTTTTTGTTGTTTTGAAGCTCAAGCCGAACGTTTCTGTTACCTCCTCTCTTGTCCGTATGGTGCTCATCTTCAATGTTGATGTTGTGCGATAATATTATTGGCGAGTGGGGTATATGCATATATGCTTTTTATCAGAGTGGTGTTACGTAAGCAAAAAATACAATATAGTCATTTCATATAATGAGCCCATATTGTGTGGATTTGAAAAGCACATATGTGTAACGTATACGAACGTTATTTTGTACATAAATATATGTACATACGAATTATGATTATGTGACGATGACGGCAGTGTAATAATAGCGTTTGCGTTTTGGCCTGTATGTATGTACATAAAAGATTCTGCATATTATATGGCGTTACTGATAGTGGATAGTGTCCAGGTTTTAATACGGCGCAGTTTCTGCCAATATGTGCATGTCCAATATTAAGGCTGTAAGTAAAGGTTCATAAGAAGAGAAGAGAGAAACTGCCTGTCTAAAAATTGTACCACGCGTTCCCCTCTTTTGTATCTCTTTGGCAAACGTTGTTTGTTTCTTCGTCATTCCATCTTTCACTCTGTTGATATCTCCTTCAAGCTGTGCCACTTATTCTCGTACCTTTGCACTACTGGGAAAACAAGGAAAAATAGAACGAAGGAGGGAGAACCTTCTGTTTGTTACTTTTTTATTATTTGAGTACATCTGCGGAATTTCCCCCATCTCATCCTCCGTAGATACACTTACAGTGGGACCAAGGGAGAAGTTCTTCTTTTGCCCTTCTTTTCTTATTAGTCATTCCTTTAAATTACTCACTCCAGAGCAGGAGAATCGACAGGACTCTCACTGCCTGTGGTCCCAGTTCAAACCGTTGTGCACAAAGATAGAAAAGTTCTACCTGGACGCACACACATTTTTCCAATTCAGCTTACAACAAGAAACCAATTTTAACCAAAAAGAGAAAAGGGAAACTAAATTCAATTAGGCCAAAGTATTTGTTAGTTTCTTCGTGCGATAATGTAAATTTCGTCGTCTGTCATAAAAAGATTTTTTCCATATAAGAGATCCTGTTCAGTTTGTTTAAGACAGATTTTGTACATGTCACACTGGCACAGTAATAGTTAACTTACGTAAACAACAACAAAGGAGATGATGAAGGTCAGAGTAATGACGATGACAGGGAGTAGTAGCGAAACGAGCAGCAAAGCTCACACAGTTGACATCACCATCAGCACGAGAAGGTGAGAGCAAGGACGTAGAGAAAAATACATGAGAAGCAGAGATGGAGGAAATAAAAAGTACAGCCACCTTTGGTGTTATCTATCATCATCAATAGGAAAGTTCCATAGCGGACAGTGCTACTTTATCTTCGCAGGAATGGAAATGGAAAAAGTCACTTTAAAAGAGTTTTAAATTCTGCTGAATTCGAGTAGCTTTGGTGCTTCATCCATACCTAATTCCAAAGATGAGACGAGTGAAAACTCATTGGAAAAATGTAAGTCAAAATTCTATTACTAATCGTGCAATGTTATGTCGAAAAGTAGGTATGGAATGGCGTAGGTGTGTGACGCATTTCTCAAAGTAAATAATTCCAAAAGAGGTTTTTGTGACTATAAGATTGCTGCGGTTCTTGCAAAATTTTCTGCTGATGACAGGATGGTATTTCATAAACTCTGGAAATTGCGTAAATATTTGGTTTAGTTAAAAAGGCATTCTTTACACTGGTGCAATAGGATGGGTAGAAGGAAAAATAGATTTACAGGAGACATCGCATTCACAATAGGATGGTATACATACCTACACGATTCGATTCACTTGGTATTCGATATAGAGACATAGATCCGAATTAAACTGTATGTGTAGATATATTATGTAAATTTCTATCTTTTTATGCTTTTTAAGACCTGCTGCAATTTCGAAAGATAATCAACACAAGTTTGTGCGTAGCGTACAGCGGTATGTACAAAGTTTGCGTAACAACTTTTGTTAATATTGCAAAGGATATAATCGAATCAGATTAAAATTCTCGGGATGAAATAAAGTTCTTTGATGGGCAATGTACATAAATGTACAATTTGTGAGTGGGCTGGTTTGGTTTATTATTAAAGTTTACAACTGTTTAAAGAATTCATACGTTGGCATTCATATCGCGTCCATTCGCAAAAAAACGTGCACACAAAAAAGGAAAAAGTCAGCAGCTTCTTTCATTCTCACCTCTTTCACAACCAAGTAGGATAAATGGCGAACTTGAATTAAAGTTCAATGGATGTTATTCACGATTGCTGAAATACTACATTATGAATTCGTATTTCATATTAATCCATACAAAATCCCGCAACGCAATGAAGGATACGTGATAACCGAGCGCAATGCGTACAGCACTTTGCTCATTTTCAATAGTACAGTTCTGTAAGCAGTTGTTACAAGTATAGGTATACATTTTGAAAAGGATAAAAAAGATTGGCAAAATACTTAGAAAATCAGCTGGCAACTTTCGATGTTGATGACGACCACGTTCCATTAAATCTTTTTAAATTATGCTTTGAATTCGCATGCTTACTCATCATTATGGAGCACCCATCATCAAAAGTGGGAAGATGAGATTAGTACGACTTATTTGGATTTGCATGTACACAATCTTTGAGAAGCCTGTAACCAGTTTTTCCTTGTAAATGATAGAACTACTTTCCTACTTTGAAAGTTTGACAACATATTTTGTAGTAGGGAAGGATAACAACAAAGTAGGTACACAATATATTGTGTACTGTACATAGTAAACATGTTTGCCTCTCCGTATTAAAATACATACTTGAGCGTTTTATTGTACTTTATCCTATTTGTGCTCATGTGTTTGCTGTTGAATGTCGAATCCATGCAAATTTCTTGGGAAAATATCATTGAGAGATTTTCCTAGAACCAGACTTTTTGGTAGGGGCTTATTTGGCGTGATGTAAGAACTTAATTTTTCTTGCTGATTTGTATTTCACTGCTTGCATAAAATGATTACATGGGGCTCACATGAAAATTCTCCAGAATCATCACTGCACCAGCAGCAATTCCAAAAATCGTTATCAAAATGAATACGGTTATTTATTGGCTTGAATGGAAATGAGAATTAGGACGCAATTGCTCATAGCACAATCATCGCTTGTCTCAAAATTCTTGTCAGAGGGAATCTTTTTGTGCAAGTTGCGGTATTGATGGTAATGATGACACGAGAGAGTTCTTAAAAACATTCCTGGTACTGACATATGAATATACTTTGGTATATTATTATACACCATCTACTTTACATAATATTAATATTTTGTGCGTGATGATGTACCTTAATTTATATCTCGCAAACAAATACATGGTTAGTACATTGGGATCAATAAAACAACTCCCTTGTTACTCCACTACCTACACTCGCCGTTTAACATCATCCTTGTTGCTAAATGTCAAATGTCATTTCCTCTTACGTAGTTGCAGTTTCTGATATGATATCGTGTATATGCGGTTTCGTTTCGTTCATGTTGGTTGGAAGAAGGGTGGAACGAACAAGTAACCGAGCTAATAGGTATTCTAGTTTGTTGTGTGTAGCGGAGAAGTAAATAGGTAAATACCTACACATATCATCACACATCATAGCCCGTGGCATGCCACAAAATTTGTGACGAACGAAACTTGCTTGAGGAAAAAAATCACACTTGAAAAATAAATACGGGTATAGGTAGGCCATCAATCACGTCAGTTTTAAAAATGAAAAAAATGCAGATAATCAGATTCAGTCAATAAGTGAATTTCATTTTGACAAGTAAGTATAATCATTTCAATCAAATATGTAGGGTCAGAGCTACGAGATGTGATTTGTTTATTAACTACAATTTTTGAAGAAAATTCAAAATATCAACTATCCACAGTGACATGCAATCATAATCATACTAATAGTCTTGATATAAAATGTACATGAATTTGTAACGTACATAATGTAAAATTACTCATACAATGCATGAGAATGTGTACTTTCTGAATTTAAGGAAAAGCATATTTGTATCTCTATTCTTGTTTCGATTCATGATTTTTGATTGTTACTGATTCCGTTAGCTATTCGACACGGGTATGTGTGGTGGTTAGCACAAAACCAGAAGAAAAAATGCGGAAAATGTATTCTATCCTAGTAATGAATGCACTGCATTGGGTTTTGTGCGAGTTATTTCAATGTCTCTCAGTTTTCTTAATTTAGACGGAAGATAGTATTCTCGAGGTAAAAATCTCAGAAACGATTGTGCATGACTTATGTTGAAACTTTGCTTTTACAAAGTTTAAAAAATGCATGCGTGGTGCATAACTTAACACTGTACTTCAAAATGTACAGTTACGTGCAACTGTGAATAGAATTAAATGAGAAATCGGCTTCATGCTACTTTAAATTTAATACTCTTTGATATTAAAGAAGATTTTACAAGTAACATGAAAATCGAGAGCTCATCAGAGCGCGGATAAAAAAATCATTTCGTGGATTTAGTAGAACATTATAAAAACTCAAGTATCGCCATTGTTGAATGAAACTGCACATTTTTGGAAGGTTGTCAATAAGTTGTTTGATAAGTATTAACGATCGCTATTTTGTTGCATACTTCCTGTTATACTACACGGTTTGCAGTGTTGCACTGGTCGTCTGCGGTCATCTCATAAGTCATTGGAGATAAAAAAGGGCGCAGTATAACAATATATACCTATAGGTACGTCGTACGGACAAGTAGGCATGAAATCACATGCAACTACGTCGTATTTTGTGAAATAGGTCGAAAAAGGGTACGAAAGGAGGAGATCATAGGTAATGGACCTCTTTATAACTTTTTTTCCAACAACATAATAGCAATGTTCCAAGCAACACTGCGATGATGCGATGATAGGAATCCTATGCGGCTACGCTGCATGTATGCAAGCTATTTCCCTGTGCACAAAGAAGCTGATAGTGCGAGGTGGGAGTTTGTTATGAATGAGTTGGGAAACTCGGGCTGCGTTTGCGTCCAACGACTTTTCTATGACAGAATTGCTCTCCTTTCACCACTAACGTCATGTGGAAGTAGTTCTGTACAGCTGCATGGGAACACGATGGTAAAGCTGATGCATGAGCAAGAAAAGAAGTGAAACGCAGTAAAATCTCCAATGTTATATTTGGGATATTGGGCTTCTGAATAATAACACTTGCACTGCTGTTCTGCTTCTTCTGTAGTTGTACGATGCAGTGGTGGTGGTATATGGCATTTTGTGGTGCTAGAAAGACAGAATATTACGTTTTAATTGAGACTGCATGACGTAAATCATTTTAACTCACATACATGTGCAAACAGAAAGAGCGCAAGTGATGAAGAAAGGGAAACAAGCATATTATTATAATATCTGTGCCGTCATAAATGTATGGAAATGCATAAAGATGAAGGGGTTTAGTCTTAATCATTGCACTGTGTGTACATATAATATTATCTATGGGACACGAGGGTGAGCCACACGTTTAGTTGTTTAGACTATTTTTTACAACGTACTGAAAGTGCTGTTGTTGGCCTAGTATTGAAGATGAAATCTGAAATCGCCGTGGGAGAAAGAAAACTATCCCAGTTCAGGGTCTTTAATTAAGGGCGCACGTTTTAATTGGGTGTTTGGTGGTGTTGGTGGTGGCAGGGGACACGGTTCTCTATGCTCCATCTACCACAAATGCTGCGGGTAGTAGTTGGTATCTGCACTTGTACTAAATACTACTCCTGTTAACATAAAATTACAAGCGCAGTGACGACGATGTTGATTGTGGAAATAAAGGATGCAAGATGAGATGAAAGAGAGAATGAGGAAGAAACCTGGGGTTGACTTGCGTATACGTGTAATTATTAAAATATTATAAAAGCTTTGAAACAAGCACGCTATCATCACATGTGGTTGGAGCAAAAGGAGGTTTTAATTTTTTCTCTTTTACATAAAAGAAAATTGGTTACTAGCACAAAAACATTGAGAGAAAGAAAAGATCAAAGGAGAACAAGTTTTGAGCAAGTGGCAACGAAGCAGTTGACTCAAGGAGAAAAAAATGTGCTTGTACGTATACCGAGTATAGGCAATCACGATGATGATCGCCGTCCGTGTAGGCATTAATAATAATAAGGGTGTTTTAAAGCAAACATTAAAAAGCAATATGAAGTGAATGCTGCAGGTGCTATTACAATTTAACAACATCACTCAACGCATATAGGTTATGTACCTATATATTGATAATAATATACGAGGGCAGTGTTTTATAAGACTTAAGACAAGGTATTATATAGGAAAGTAAATTTGCAAACTACTACGCACTTAAGAGAGGCAAAATAGGTAAACGCTTATAGCTAGTAATTTTCTTGCAATAAAACGAACAGAGGAGAGGAGATGACCATGACATGGCATATGGCTTGTTATCCCTATTAGCATGTTTTATGATACTGCGGATGATACGCTATTTCTCATGTCCCATTCTATTAACCAGAGTATCAAGTAAGCTTAAACGCACATCGTGCATCAACCAACCTGCGCAAACATTTTAATATGTACAGAAATGAATACGGATACATGAGGTCGTGGTATATTATCACCGCGTCGTTTATGTGCGAAAAATGTGTAATCTATCGGATATTATAGTAACAGTATATTCTTCAGGCAGTTGGCATATAAAAAGTGGCTTCTCAGGTGTACATATAAAGTGTGTTGGTGTGTGTGTATCAATTCAATTGCTCACACACACAGCTCACTAAATAAATTTTCTCTCGCTCCTTTTTCACTTACGCGGTTTAGGCCATCATCCATTCATCCAATAATTCTTCTCAGGTCCTCATTACAATAATTTGCTGCATCCGTGTAATAAATTGACTGGCTTAACTTGTTGTGTGATGTTATGATGATGAAGTAAGTCGATGTGATGTGTGGATCATGATGATGATGATGTGCTTTAACGTGTTTTTGTGCTCGTTGTTGTTTTTCTCCCAGAGATTTTTTTTGTTTTGCCAAACTTAGTACGAGGACGAAAGAAACGCAAGTTAAAAATGTTAGTTTTTGGGATGTACTTGTACGTACATGTGTTATGAATACTTATTTTGTAAGCGCATGCATGGCAGCAGCCTCTTGATGCCGTGAGGATGATGATGAGAAGTAAAAGTTCATCTCCTTCAGCTCTCCGTCCACTCTCATCTCAAGTATACGTTGACTCCTCTGTCGAGTGATTTTCTCCTCTGTAGAGAAAAGAAGAACAGGAGTTGGTGTTCAAGGTGTTGAAATGATTACAACAAATATTTATGTCTTTTCTTGTGGAAAAATTTACATTTCATTTAGTAAATGTGCAAAAAAAAGATTCTTAACGCGAAATGATTCCGAAAATTGCAATGAAAAGTATAGAGAATTTTGCCATTTAGGATGAAATTTATGTACATACGGTCATTCCGTCAGAACTCGGCCCACGTTCATATTCATATATATTATATTTTTCCTCTCTCTCTCTCTCTTATTAGACCATTCCCGCTGATGATTATAATGGTGGAGAGGTAGTAATACCGTCGTTCAACTATAATGGCAAGGTAGGGAGGGAGGCAAGGTAGGAATTTGAATGGAATGCCTCGTAGCAAATCAAGATAAAATGGCATAAAAACATCTTGCTGGTGCAGCATTGCTATTTTTTCATGCAGCAGAAAAAAAATTCAGGTTGTTTGCTCATCGGCGAGGTTAAGTAAGATGTGGAGGACGTGTATACACGGTGAGATCGTCCAATAGTTCAACCACACTGGCGACCGACGCTGCAAAAATTTTGCACTCTCCCTTCTTCCACTTTCCATACCTCACAAAGCAAATGGTTGTTCACCAAGTTGTATCACTGTAATGACTTTAGCTCATGAAATGATGATCATGCTACCTGGTCTAAAAGAAAAGGTAGAGAAACTTGCTGCTATATAACTATATAATAGGTTGTAGCATCAATGCTAGAGTACTTTACCAGTTTTAACTAGTTGTTCGTAGTAATAATACACCTTAGAAAAGCAGCAGTGCCATACGCTACATATTCAGAATTTATGTGTGCAGCTATAAAGTGCACGCTACTACTACCAAGTAGTGTAGCGCTGGTAGTTGCACTTGGTACGGCATCTAATTCAGAGACAAACTATATTGGACAGAAAGAATGATGGTAATGCTGAAGGAGATGCTTACTCTGACGTGAGTTATTGCACTTGGTTTGGAATTTCTGGTGTAATTATTTATCTAGTATAGAAGCTAGGCCACATCTGGACACGAGCAGGTAAAAGCTTGCCACAATATTTATGCTTTCCTGTGAAATATTATGAACTTCGTCGATGGAATTCTTTCTCCGTACTTGCTTTTCGGATGCAAATTATTGTTGAGATAGGGAAATTCTTTGTTGAACTATGTATGACTGTGCAAGGTTTGCAATCTTGGATGCTGAAGTGTTGGAGTGGATTTAAATCGTGCGCATCATTATGAATTTATGCTTATTTTCCAGCTATATTGTGAAAGAAGAGCAAAGTTATATGAAAGTGGATAATAATGGAATAGCTTGAAATTTTAGTATCACGACTCATGCCCAATACAGAAGCATTATTGAATATGGACTTGTAACAGGTGCATTCAAAGGGAGAAAGTTGGAGAACTTTATTGATTTCTGGAAAACTATGCGTGCTTATTCATCAAAGCTTTTTCCATCTATACATAAGTTGCGCAATTGGAATGGTTATTTTTGTATATGCACTTAACCTATAATATTCCTAATACTGTTATTATTCAGCATTGGCCAATTGATATATGTATGAGGAGGATCGTGTATCTCTCTAGAAGAGAGATGAACTCTTACGAGGACACCATACGCCAAACAAATAGGTAACAATCTGGTAATGCGCAGTTTGTGTTTCTCGTTACATCATCATCGGGCGGATGCATGATTTTGCTGTAAAAGTTGAAGAAGATGATATTGTGTTCTCTCAATGATTGGAGCTCAGAAGAGCACACGCTGGTATTGTTGTTGCAAGAGGGAAATAACACGAAGAAAAATGGGATAGGGTGAATGTACTTGTTAAAAAGTTGTGAATGCAGTTCATACACTGCATAATCACAAAAACAAATGTGCATCTTTCTGTAGAACAAGTATGCATATGAGCTGCAAGGAAGGTATAAAAAACTGCATCACCAGTAGCAAGCAATGCAATAACTTGTAAGTTGTAACCGTAAACGTAAAGTAAGCAAAAACTTTTCTTGATTCAAGATTGCATTTATTTTGGCATATTTAAGTTGTGTGTATGTATATTATATTGTTGAGTAAATGCAGTAAAAGTAGAATTTCTTATTGCGCTAAAAATTCTGCATTGATTATTTTTCTCGCTGTAATCTACTCCGTTGTACTACTTTACATACATACAACAAATTTATGCTCTTTTCATAAAACTACAAACAATAATTTGTTGTTGTTTTCCTGTTCTTGTGTTCTGCTTTATATATAAAGCAGAAGGAGAATAACGTTGAGCAGAAATTACAAATTGCTTGTTGTGGGCGTTCTTGTTAAAACAAAGAACAAAACGGTTCTTGAGAAAAATTGATGCTAAAGTGGAAATGGAGAAATAATTCTACGGAAGGCTGAAATCAGACCATATGGTATTGGTAAAGGGAAGTATTAATAGCAGTAGTAGTAGTAGTACTTCATCTAATTCTAATGGTAACTCTATCACACTCTCTTGTTAACTTCATCATCCACTTTTGTTGAGAATGACGTAGATTGGTTCATTTCTCCTCGAAGAGAGTACATTCTAAAAAACTTAGCTTGAAAATGAATGCTGCAGTATATATAAAAGGTTGTGTTGTTGATTTATAATATACAGCGTTGGTGTGTCGTGTCATGCACCCGCTGTCATCTCTCCTTGAATGCATTCTCTTCGATTCTTCCATCCTTCATGTAAAGAAACAACACACGAGAAACAGCCTATAAACAACAAAATCTCCAACTCAGCTCACACTTCTCTCTCCTTGTCGATTGCTGTTGCATTTGCCATGTGCAGAAAACTTGAAGTATTTTCGCAAGTTTTGATGCTCGGCGGTGGTGTTGTTTGTGTGTTGTACTCTGGTTTGTGATGCACACGAAAAAGGCACAACACAGCTCCAAAGACCTCCGATGTTAGAACAAAGTACACGGTTCTGTGAAGCAAGTGCAAATTTCGGAGCATAGGGTGCAAGATATGAGCTTTTGCTTTGCATGGTTGGATGGATGATGGCGGATATTTAAGATAATGCATTATTATGTGTTTTTATAAATACAAAAGTATGGTGAACTGACTATAAGATAGCTTTCTATCGTTATTATATTCAGTGTAGTTTCTTATGCTCTTGTTCATTCTATGGTGCATTGCATTCTTGCAACCTTGTCGTAGATCGTAGAACTTTCCGTGATAATAATATTCATTTCGTGCGTGTAGGTACGCGGTATTCTTGCATTTTGCAGTACGACGTAGTTTTAACATGGCAGCTTTATCCAGATGTTGTGCAGCTTGACTTGGTCTGTTGCTGCTGCTGCATTTTGGAATGAATGCCCTACATTCAACCTTCACAAGAATTTGATTTTTTTTTTTAAATTAAGGTAGTTGGGTAACTCAAATGATATACCTGGTGGAATTGCACAGGTAATTTTGCTCTTGTTGTTGGTGTGTAATAATGATTGTCCATTGTATAATCCAGCTGCATCGTATGATATTTATGCATTGCACATCCAAATGAATACGATTTTTCTAGATGCAATTATTATGATAATGTACTTATGATACAAGTTGGCATTATCATAGTTATTTTCCCAACACACCTCATCACTACACTACCTGGCAATTTTTTTAAAAAGTGGGTAGTAACAAAGCAGCCGCGTTTTTTGTAGTGGAGAGTTGCCTGACTCCATCTATTTCCAGTATGGTCCCTCGCTCGTTCCTTGTCGTGGTCGACCTTGCTCTTTTTCTCTCCGAAGAAAAAAGTTTGCTGAATTTTGCAACATCATTGAAGATGGGATAAAACCATGTGAATATTATTATTCCTGTTCAGGAGGTATCAGTTTAAAGTTGTGGCATGTATGCATGTACTTTTAAATTATTTAAAAAGATGCAGTCTAGAGTTGGTTCCAACTTGGAAGACGAGTTTGCTTTCCATATTGCTTGAAATCAAACAGATTACGTACGTATATACTGTATTATTGCAAGCACGGATGGAAGTGTTTCTTCTGTCTTGATGGAAGGATGTACTTGTACATTTAAATCATACATTTATGCGAATTGTTTACTGAAAATCCAAACTATGACAGTTCATGACATTCGAGCAATGAGGACGGATAAGATGAGTTTAAATAGATACTTTTGGTGTAACAATAAGTTTTACAGTAAATTCTATTGTAGTTTTAAAACGAGCAAACTTTAATTTGACTAGTTTATGACATGATTAAAGAGGAAAGTAATGCAAACATAAAAACTCTAGGGAGAATAGGTGCAGGGGAATACAGGGCATTGGGAGTAATTTAAATAGCTAAGGAGTACTTCTGGCCAGAAATGTAGTACATGATCCTCTTTAAAATTCCAAGAATGCTTTGAATAGTTTAATCCTGCAAAAATTGCGTAAACAACACACGTTAGTGTTTAGTATTGTTTTTCTAATGTTTGGATCAAGGCAAAGTAGGTACCCAGTTGTCCTTTCTGAACTTTTTTTGCATGGAATGAGCGCAAAGTATTAAGCAAAGTCGTGGCTAGACAAGATATTTAATTTAATGATTCTCTAGCCGCTTTTGTTCTATACATCATATATGATGAAATGAAATGGAAGAAAACGCTGTAATGCTCATGCTAATAGTAGTGTTTCTTCTGTTTCCAAGTTTCTAATAAAATGTACTCATGCATTTATACATGTCTTTGTTCCTTTTTCGTCGTGTAACAGAAAGGAAAGTTTTGTGGATTTTGGGATTTATGCTGTGAATTATGATTAGTAGCAATGGTATAAGCTCTAAAAGGAATATTAAAATCGAGCGCATTAAGCATCCGCACAAGTTTTATATTAAAAAGGACTAACGCAAATGTTCCGTGATTTTGTTGCGTGTTGGGAATATAAAATCCCTTTTTTATTGTTTGTAGTGCCAGCGCTGCGGCATTTTACTGCAAGTTATAGTTTTAGCTTTAGCATTTAAAAAACAGAATATAAAAACATATTATTTTCCGAATCAGGACAGTAACACAAGGTGAAGAAGACTTCCATGCATACATATATAGAGAAACACATATTTCAATGGAGAGAAAATATTATATTTTTCAACTAATTTTGGAGCTATATTATCATCATTATTAAGGAAAAAGAAGGCCTCTTGTGTGTAACACGTAATTTGCCTCCTTTAATTTATAAATGGCCAAATAAAAACGTTGCTGGTTTGGAATTAAGGAAAGAAACGAAAGATGTGATATGTCGATATGTATAAAGAGGTTTTCTTATAGCATGTAATATTGCTAAAACTACCATCTCCACCGACCTCCTGCTGCAGGAGAGAGGAGTAATGGAAAAATCCATATTGTCCTTTAGCAAGGTCATGAATTCAAGGTTTTCGCAAGCTTCCAACTCCGCCCTCCCTTCCAACCTAAGCATTTTACTTCGCAGCAGCTATTATATTGGCTACACAAGCACTACTATACTGGTGCCAGCGTACAACAGATTCAGATGGCAGAAATGTTATTCTGCACAACGCACATGCTTCCATTCTATACATATGTTCGTAAATGCATTATGTATGTATTTATACACGAGCCTGTTTTTTACCACTGCAAAGGTATGTATACCTAAGTATGGTGAATGGCATGAGCATGACAAGAAGGAGAAGGTTCATGCAGAAAATTTGCTTGTGTTGTTGCTGCTCTTCTGCTAGCAGTTCTTCATTCTACTGTATATGGTGTGGGCATGCAAGTCCGTGTTCGATTCGTTTCACTTGGCTGGTATTATGGCGATATGATATGTAGTTTTGCAGCACTTTTTTAGTGTGAGTGAACCATGAGCTGCGTTGTTGCTTATTGTATGCTGCTGCCATTGGGGGAGACCTGAGCATTAACGCTGTTTTTGGTCCCTAACTACACCTCTCCTCTTTTTACACAGTAAAATAGTCGTCAGCAGAGAGAAAAGAATCGTACACGAGGCATCATATTGAATTTGCCATTTTATAATACATTGTGAAGAATAAGAATATTTTTTATTGGTATTGGTTATTGGATTGTGATTGTACACTTTTGCTAATGATGGCGAAGACGACGACGATGATGATGATTATTATTATGTGCAAGTTTTATACCTATGAAGACGGAGAGTAATGATGATAATCATCCTCATCATGTCCGTGTATTTGTACAAAATGATGCCTTGTAAAGCCTCTTCACAAGAGTAGATGGATGAATGCATGTAAGTTTACAAGTACTGCCTTGATTTGATTATTTGACTTGCCTTTTTGGCTTCTTTTAGAACACAAACTGTGGACAAGTCTTCATGTAATACTTGCATATTGCAAAAAATGAGCTTGTGAGTGTAGTTTCTAAAGAGAACGAGAACACTAAACTGCGAAGTTTCTGCTGTTGTGTCATCATCAGCAGCGACGGCAGCATCATTATCATCGCATGCAATCACAATCCGTTTTTGTTGAGTTTCGAGTTGTTTTTCATCGTCATGTGGCTCTTACAAATGACAGATGCTGTGTTATATGCATAAAATTGTGCAGTAATACAATATATACACAGTACGCTCAGATCATCATCATCTGACTGAAATTGGTGATTTCAAATTGCTTGCCTTGGCAGTACTACTTTTACTTAACTGCGTACTTCAGGAGTGAGAGCTTGCTTGCTTGTCGCATTTTGCGA
This sequence comes from Sinella curviseta, assembly GCA_004115045.4. Taxonomy (NCBI): domain Eukaryota; kingdom Metazoa; phylum Arthropoda; class Collembola; order Entomobryomorpha; family Entomobryidae; genus Sinella; species Sinella curviseta. Next base: position 10,701,310 of record CM023202.3, on the reverse strand, counting down.
TTGAGAAGTACAGAGTGAAATGCGGCCATATTACGCCAATGATGATGATGTTGATGACTATGACAAGATGTTGCTGTCAAAGCTGTTTTGTTGTTGTTGATTTGACTCGAGCAATTATATTGACGTTATTGGTGCATTTTATAGCAACCAACAGCATCATATCATCAACACATGCATAATGTCGTAACCAAAGACCCATCCCAAATTTATTATCATCATCTATCGCGCATTCTCTCTCTAGAAGTTTTATGGGCTGTTCCCAAATAACCATAATTAATAATTCTGTCATATTAGTCCTGCGCTCTACTCATATATGCATTGTTAAATATTCCGTGTAAACAACATAACCTTCAAGCTTTTTGCAGGATGGGCAGAATAAAGGTGTTTTTCAATGAATGGGACGGTTTTTAACGTGAAAATAAAATAAAAATATTTTAATATGCAGCAATACCACAAGACTATTTAATTATGGTGTATACAGCATAATGGGATGCTATTTTTGGAAAAAATGGAGGAGGAATTTCATTGTATTTGTTATCTGGAGGATGGTGGTTAATGTTGGCTTATGGTTTTGAAATATCCTTCGTCAGCTCCTCCCGCTTTTGTATTTACTGTTTACCTTTAACATTGATACCGTACGTCGTTTCACGTTGCGAACACAGTCGCAAGTTTTGCAATGTATATACAATCTTAACTCCCACGCTTGACGTCAGCAGCAAAACCGAGTTGTGATGGAGAGAGAGAAGCCGCATTGATTTCACCCGGATGCGGACTGTTTTCTATCTTTCTTTCCCATACTCTGTGGAAAAATGAGGCTTTTCCTCTTAACGTTGTATATGACCTGTTTCTCTTCTCCGGTTTGTGTATTCTGGCATTGACATGGTCTTCTTCGTCTTTCTCTCGCTTCGCGTCGCTGATTCTTTAGCCATTACATATTTTAAAAAATAATATGGAAAAATAGTGTAGAATGATGCAAGTATGGTGTTGATAACGTTTATTATGGAACTTTGTATGTGGGCAAATGTGATATGTACCTATTATGAAAAGAAGATGGCATGTTTGTGCAAAAAATGAAGGAATGGATGGATTGTTGGTATATTGGTGTGCTGTTGTGTGGTGTTGATGTGCACAAAAAGCGATGCCATGTGCTAGCACGGTTGTATGTACATATGTTGGTATTATTATTATCATTATTTGACGTAGGAACGTATGTACATATGTAACGTGGAACAAGCTAAGGTGATGTAGGTATAAATATTAAGGTTCCACGAAAAAAAATAGTGTTCTATTATAAAGTTAGAAGCGAGCACGCGAAGCCATCGTGTGCTCGTGCTTCAGCTATGCTCCTGCTGTTCTCTCGTGTTTTGAACTGAATTCGTATTTATTACCACACCACCATCAAGTTTGTTGGAATTATTGGAATGGAGTGTATGGACTATCCTCCTGCTGCTCCAAAACTAAAACCCAGTGTTACAAAACAGCCAGCAACTTGGCTGCTGCTACGTAATTTAGCGTGTACAGTTGAGAGAGTATCATCGTATCATCCATATTGAGAGCCCCTTGTGGGTTTCCTCCAGCACTGTTGGAAGCAGCGAAATATAATGTACAGTATAACATTTTGTACCACGTAAAACAAATATTCTGGACGTAAGCAAGCCGTGTAGTACTATTATTTCTTGTAGGACTACTTGCTGGTCCTATGAGATACATAAAATAGTGTTTGCAAAAAATTACGGCCACTTTATATACTTGTGTTTCACTCTTTCTGTGTGGCGCTTTTGTTGCTGACAACCTTGCTCCAGTTTTTTCACTCTCTGACTAAGAACGGTATTTTCTCTCCCTCGGTAAGAATCGGCGAGGAGCATTCGATGCATTCGAGGTCGAGCATACATTATACGTAACATATTCTACATACCCGTATATTAAAACTCATATATCTTCCATTTTCTTCTTTCTTTCTGGAAAAAAGAGGAAGCAGAAAAGAGTAGGAGAGAGAGACACAGAAGGGAGCATACAACTTAACATCGCATATTCAGCTGACCTAATCCCATTTCCACTCTGTTCTGGAACGCTTGTCATTTGTCTCTCACTTCTTTCCAGCGGATGGAACTGTAAACTTGAGCAAAAGCGACATCAAACAAGACAATAAGGAAAAGTCGGATTCTTCTTCTTCTTCTCCTTTTCTCAACCTCAACTGCTTCTGCTGAGCTGCAACGTAAAACCAAAGAGCATCATTACCATTATTGTATCGTGGCCATTTCACCTTTTTTGATACACATGAAACAAATACAATTCCCGTTACACTTTAATATGCTGCAGCAGTTTTTGCTTTTCTATTTCCACTGCTGTGGTTTAGGTTGTTGTGTAGTATAATCACCATTTACCATCATCGTCATCATCAAGAGCAACAAACGACGTCACTAGAAGAGAGTTTGTTTGCGAGCAAAGAGAGAGAGAGAGAGAAGAGCTAATAGTTCTTCCTCTTCTACCAACAACCAAACAATAACAGAGTAACAGTGTCGTTCCAACTGTTCCAGAAGTCAGAACGGCAAAGCAGCGGTTCTGGCTCTGCGAGAGAGAAAAGAAAGGAGAACGCTGCTGTGTTGGTTGGTGTGCTCTGCTGCTGATATGCCCACTCGTCGTGCTTTTACCTCTTGCCACTGCTCTCGCTCTTCTGCTGCAGTAAAAGTTACGGAGAAAGCTGCTGCGTACTGCGTAGTAGTAGGAAAGTTTTCACATGCGGAGAAAAAAACCATCCAGGGGAAAATGCACTCGCATTCGTTTCATCGTTTTCATTGCCAACAGGAAAGTCCTCGTGACTATGTGATTTCACTATTTCCATCATCAGAATTGCTGCTCTTTTTGCGTATTTCATGCCACTGACTGCGTATTTTACTGCAGCGGCAACGCACGTCCTGTCAGTTTTTATTTCTCGCGGAGAAATGGAGAATCAGGAGAAGGGGGAAATTGAGAGTGTAAGTTTGAAATAAGTTATTGCGCATTGCATTTATTTTTAGGCAGAGTGCGGAAGGAGACTTTAAAAAATCAATATCTGACGATATTATTGATATCATTGAGTTAAATGTGTGATGACATTGAACACATTACTCTTATGCCATATGGTGCGTTTATGGTGCACAGATAAAGGCTGACATTGCAGAAAAAAATTATAATCAAGTAGCGTGAGTTATTGCATCATATTAATAGGTAATAATATGTAGATGTAGTTTTGTGTGTAAACCGTTCAAATTTTTGATGAATGTAGAAGGTTAAATAAATGTGCTTTGATAAGCTCTGCACACACATACACAAACTGTAGAGTTAAACTGATAATTGGGTTTGCATAGCTGTAATATGTGTACGTACATTAAATGTGGAGCTATATTTGAGGCAGTGATGATAGTTATACGTGGTTGTGCTCATCTCTTTTAGAGTTGAGTAACGTTTTCAGATATACGGTACAAAAGCACGGTTGCATAATAGTTGCATTTTGTGTATTTATAAACTCAATGAAAGAAATGAGAAATGCTATAAAAATGAGTTTAGTAAATTCCTGTATATTCTATACTTCGAACGAAACAGTTGTGAAACAAAGGAAGTGCATCGTGTGCCGTTACACACCTAAAGAAATGAGCACATATTGTAAAAATGCCCTGTGACACACTGCAAGCGCCGCATTAAAAACGATCCGATGGATTGATAAAAATATGTGCTCTCATGATAAAAATAATCACGAGGACGTCAGAAACTAGACCATTAGAGGAAAAAAAATATTGATTGTACTAATGAATCGTTGGATTGTTTTTTATTTTTGCTTACAGTCAGTCGTCTTCATTGCGAAAGTGAGTCCTTCAAGATGGACCTGATCCTGGATATCAACTCATGGATCTACCCGATGGAATTAGGTACGTGGAAAATTTTTGTACTTACTTTCGTTTGTAATATTTTAGTACACGTATATAGCTGTTAAAATTTTTAGCGCACAGTGCTCTCTGTGAACTTCCCTATTCTGATTGTTCTGCTATGACTTATTTTGGTAACGATTATTGGTCCTGTCAATGCGATATCTCTGATACATAAATTCATATGCGATAGGTGACAAATTCCGTTTAGTGTTGGCAACAACTTTGCGTGAGGATGGCTATGCAGAGAGCAATGAGTGGAGCCCATTGGACACTGGCCCATCCCGTGCTGACTCGTTCGAGTATGTGATGTATGGAAAAATCTACCGTATTGAAGGAGACGAGAGCAGTGACGCGACCACTTCACGACTGTAAGTTTCATTTTTCTTCTTCTTGATCTTGTAGTCGTGTTTCTCTCCTGTTAGTTCATTTTTTCTCTCCATAAGGTGACCGTGATTAGATGACTAGTAACCTAGTATATTTTTTTTCTTGAGCAAGAAATAGCAAAATGACATAACTTCTTAATCATAGATTTCAAACAATATTTTTTTATATTTTACCGGCTTGGAAATCTTATTTGTATAGTTTTTAAAATCAGGGCACACAAATCGAGTGATATAAATAGTGTAAGTAGTGCGTTGATACAAAGGTATAGTTTTCTACAAGTAATAATGCTTACTTGTCTCCGTTTTCATCTTTTTGCTCTGTAGGACTCTTCTTTCATTCATTAATATAAATATTCAGTTACTTTTTTTTTACTTTTGAACTTTGCTTCATTTTCCTGACTATGAACACATTAGATTGGTAGAAGTGTAAGGTACGATATTTTACCTTATTAGCGGGTTTTTTTTCATCGTATTCTAATTTCATCATCATTTTTCATGCATAACTCTGGCACGAAGATTGTAGATAAATACTGATGGAAGGGGGAAGTGTATGTAGGTACGTAAGTAGTATTTTTTTATTTCTTCTTGACTGTCAGTTGAGTTGGCACATGACCCGTGTGTGGCATGGCATGTAAAATCCGTGTTGTGACTCTTCTCACCATGCCATGCCACGCGATATGAAACGGTGAGAATATTTTTTTCCTCTATGTGCTTCATTATTGTTGTAAAATAAATAATAATGAAGATGAACTTTACCTGAACTGACTGACTCTTTGTCTAATGCTGTACCTTTAAAGTAGGAAAAGCGCTACGGTACGTGTGGTAGTTGTACCGCAAACAGTCAGTATCAATGAGCATTAGCAAGCACAATCTTCGTTTTTCATCTGAAAAGTTTTCGCAAAATGAAAAAGGGATAATGTACTTGTATGTGTTATATAGAAGGTAGAATGGTGTTGTGTCTTTTGTAAAAAGATTACAGAAGAAGTTTTAAAGTAAAAAGAGAACGTGTAGTAGAATTGAATAAAGGAAGTGAATGTAAAAAGTACAGTTTTCCCTCGACCATCGTGTTACCTCAGCCAAACTCAGCAGAACAGTGAGCATGCATAATAATATGATAGGATCGTTCCCTTTACAATGAATACAGTACCTACGTTAAATAAGTACACTCAAGTAAGTACGTTAAATAATATCTTTTTTTAAAGTTGATGATAAAAAGAATTTGAGTTGAGGACACAACAATGCAAATGGCAAAAAAGAGTTTGCAGTATAGAGCTGTGTGCCGTGTGTACTTGCAACTTTTCAAGAAGATTTAAGAAGTAAACGCAAGCAGAATAATACCTACCGTAGGAGCCAGGCAAGCGGCCGGCTTAAGATATTATACTCACTTGAAAGACAGTTTTAAGGCAAACGGCAGTGAGCGCTGCTTCGTCCAAATTTTGTACGCTGGGTAATAGGAAAATGAATGAAGCATGAGGCATGCAAAAAGAAAAAAATATAATAAGGTATAGAAGTTGTAGGTATAGCGAAGAAGAAGAAAGGGTTAACGGCTTCAGTTGTTTTTTATCTCTGTGAAAGGAATCATAAATGATATAAGAATATATAGCTAGGTCGTTTATACATATACAAAAATAATGAAGATGATGCATTGCAAAAATAATAACAACAATCTTTAAAGTTATATCGTTTCCCTTGTTTTGTATGCGTTGTTGTTGGTGGTGGTGTTGCTACCGCTTAATAGCCTGTATAGGAATTAAAAGTTGTGTCATGTTCGATGATGTTCTCATTGCTAAATTATATGTAGATAAGTAGCTATCCCTATATAGAAGGATATAATGCACATCGGCAATTGGTTGTTACTAGACTTATTGCTGAGGATCATTATATTGTTACCACAATGCTATCATTGTTGTTAAAAGTTTGATATATCTTTTTGCATCGATGCATCACTATCATCATCATCATCACTGATGATTATTATACAGCTTCTCACAGTGAGTTTGTTGAACAAGTAAGAAGAACAAAAGTTCGTTTGCTTAGTTGGTAGTGAATATATAATGGTAGTTGCATTGTAGCGCTGGTGCAAAATGGGAGAATGGAATTCCGAAAGGTACTTTGCTCTTCATGTTTCGATGTTGGGATTGAAGTTTGAAAAAGATAATGTGTGTTGCAATAATATAATGTGCAATGTAATGCAATATTTTTTATTGTGCTTTGTGAAGCAAATGCCAAATAGCGTATTGAGCAGATAGGCACGTTGTACAACAGCATGAGAAAAAGGATAGGCTGATGATCATAATGATGATGAAGAAGTAAAAGCCTTTTATATTATATACTTATTATATGATTTTTTCAGCGTCAGTTGGCACAACTTGAGTGCAATGTAATGATGGTTGTACGACGAGCGCTGATGATGAAAAAAGGAAGATGATTTAGACAAGTGAAATAGTTAGTGTGGTAGTTAGCTGTAGTATTATAGAGAGAAAATGAAGAATAAGAAGGGAAAAGGAGAGGATATTATGGTACGTTAAATGTTGAAAAAGAATAAGATTTTTTTTGCATCGCACCACATCACACGTCACACTTTTTTCATACATTCGCATTCCCTATGGGATTTCAATGGTTTTGTTATATAGTGACTGTAAAGAGTTTGATGTGGTAAGGATAAAAAATACATTACTGGTTGGTACCTACTGCACACGTACATATTTGTAACGAGTATGTTCTCTGTTAAGCAAACTACTACGTGTACCTTTACATTACATTATAGAACATGCAAAATGAATACAGTATTGCCTTGGCTTAAAGCACACACATCATCGTTCAAAGAACTTTTCTGAATGACGTTTCCCCCAAAAAAAGCACAAGTCAAGTCAGTGCAGACTTTGTGGTCAGTGAAATAACAACATATTTTGTAGAAGTTTGGACAGAAGGACGACACTGTGTAGTCAACTACGGCATAAATATCAGGATATATTGCAAATATTTGTACAAGAAATTTTTGGTGTATATAGTTTTGCTTAGCTTAAATAGAGTATTACTCTCTTGATTTATTGGGAGAACAATGAGAAAACTAGATATTTTGTATTATATTCTAAGAATTGGTTAATATTTTATGAAGAATATTATAACGATAGAATTACGTTTCTCATAAGTTTCATCGTGTCACTTTTTACAGATATTATATTTTTGTTCATGGTCTCATTTAAGCTCATTGACACCAAATTTATTGTTATTATTATTATCACGTTATTGTACTAGTATCGTGCTTTGTATTTTATTACTTTCTCTATTCATTACACTAAATTTTAATTTTGCGTAGCAGATTATTATTATTGTTCATAGTCAGTTTGTCATATTGCTTTGTTCTAAAAAAAGTTTTATGCAAAAAGATTATTGAAATTACGACATTTTCAAAAGCTTCTGTTTTAAATCCCAGAAGAATACACAATTATAGCTTAGACAGGAGCAATATTTTCATCAAAAAGTTATTACGTATTGTTGTGAGGGAGGGGTGAACGATTGGTATTTTTATTATTACTTACAAGCGATTTAATTTTTTTATTGTTTTGCTTGAAAGATTGTGTGAATATGTTGTATGTTAAAAGTATGATGTGTGTGACAAACAAACAAAAATTCTTTTTCAGCTACGCAGAGAGTGAGAGAGAGATGCGAAGCAGTTGACAAGATTCAGTTTAACTATCTATTCAGAGAAAAAAAAGTTTTTTTCCCTTCTTCCGCACACGTAGCAATGGAGGGAGTCTAGAGCTGTCTGTTTTTCAAGTGACGTACCGTTCAGTTTGAGACAATATGTATTTCCCTTCCTCCTACTACTTTTAGTCAAGCTTCGCTCTGGATAAGATTCGTTGTACGGTTCATCAGACGGTGGCTCTACCTTTCTTCAATATATTGACGGTGACGAAATGGAGGATTTGCCAACACAATAACTTTTAAAAGACAATACAATATGCCATTTTTAATATGCCGTAAAAATTCGCAAAAATTGAAAGGAAAGGAAGAGAGAGAGTCTACAAATATTGAAGGGACTGAGTGAGTGGGAACCACTCTGAGTTCGCTACGTGTTGTTATTTGTCGAGTGAACACAGCTGGTGGTATCTCAGTCACTTAATACCCGTTGTTCATCATCACTGAAAAGTCCTCTCTCTCTCTTCCCTTTTTACTGACTCGTAAAAATCAAATCAAATTCAGACTATTTCAACTTGATAAACTCATTTCGTCTTCCTGCACAACTTTCAGTTCGTGTATTGGTGTGTGACTGGCTTATTCAGACAGGGAGAAAAGGCAAGAGTCTCAGTCATCAAAGCAGGAACGAAGAAGAAAGCAGAAAATATATATCCATCTCTCTCTCTCACGATAATTTTTGACCTTTTACGAAACCTTTATATAATTTATTTTCTTGTGACCTTTCCTTCTCACATTCCGTCCTTGATTGAAAATATTTGTACTCCCTCGTATCGTATCCTAAATTTGGTATAATTTTTTTGTTTGCCGCAAGGGCAGCTTTAAAAAAATTAATCAAGATGTGTTTACAGCGGCGGTAACAGGTCAAATAGAAGACAAGGTAAAAGGAAATAGGCAGCAACCTGTAGGTGGTAGGGAACCGAGTCGAACAGAGTAGATACGAAATAGCTTTCTTTATTGGATTCTCTCGTCTCCGCATTTACGTAGTATCATTTTTTTTCGTTTTGCTTCTCTCTTTCATCTTGATTCTTGATTAGTGGTAAAAAGAAGCCGGTGGTCGGTGTATTTTTTTCTTTCTTTTTGGTTGAGTAAGTAGTTCTATATATCGTATACCTGGTAATATGAATTTGTAATATTATACTTATCATCAGCGGATGCATGTGTGTGTACATGTATTGTTAAATTAGAGTGGAAAAGATGAGATGAAACAATCTTATTTGATTTCTGATGATTTGCTAGATTGCATAGTATAAACATGTACAACATGGTAGAAATATAGGAAAAGCGAAAGATTGTTTGTTCCACATCAATTATTTTTCATTTGGGGCTTTTAGTGAAAGAGTTGATTTTCAAGTTTTTTCTCTCTCTATTCTCCCGTACGTGTGCTCTTACATTAGGTATTATAGGCATGTATAAATTAAAATGTGCAACCTTTCTTGTTGCAAAATTATTTCCTGGTTTCGTTGAAGCGGAAAGGAGTAAAGGTACTATATTTCATTGTTTCTTTAAATAGGTAGGCATTTAAACACTTGAATGTGACCATAGCGCGAGTAGTACAAGAGTATAGAGATTTTATAAAAGAAAATAGTGAAATAGCAATCCTTTGATTTATTCCTTCATTCCAACCTTGAATCCCGAATTGAATACAACGTGTATTCTTTTGATCCCTTAAATGTGTCTACGCTTAGATAATAGACATAATACATTTCCTGATGGTACTCCTTCCTTCTACATCCTTGATAATTCTGGGATTACCTTACTACTACAGTACAGTTTTACAATATACGGAATGCATAACAGCATCTCAAGTTGTCATCAATTCACACCGCTCATGTTGTGGATCTTATAGATTTCTTTCGTGTGTACTTTTGTGGAGCTTGAATAAAAGACTGTGATAACCATCGTCATCCTTGCAAGAGTCTCAAGTTCCGGGTTTTGTACCAAGCAAAAAAAATACTTATTTTGTTGCAAAAAATTGTCATCATCATTTACCATTTATGTGGTCATCATTATCATCTAATAAGATACGCAAGCACGCAAGTTGGGCATTCGGTTCGGCCAACATTTCCCTGTTCAGAGAGAAAAGAAAATTCTTTCCATCAATCAGTCAAAGAGAAGAGCGAGACAAGTCTCACTCTGTTATCAACGTGTTATGGCCTCAGATGAGTACCAGAGCTGTGTTTGCAGCGTTTTGAATATTAAATTTCGTGTAAATGCATGGTCTGGTACGACATTTGGAGCTGTATTACAACTAACCACAACAACAACAGTATCATCCAGTCAAGTAAATTGACGGTACACGGGCAAAATCAATTGCGCAAAACTTACGAGATTTTTTTTGCCGATTGCTGCTGCTACACTGCACTGTGGCCCTTATCAAAAGGAGTGTTCCGAGGATGATGGTCACATTATTTTATCGGAGGAGATCACTTACTTATATGGAGGTCAGGATTGGGGTCACGGTGTGATGGATGAGCAGGACAGGTGGTGCGGTGGTGGTGGTGGCTGTGTGTGTTTGTGGTTGTGTTATTTTACGTTAGTGGACAGGGACAGAACAAACGTATGTACATAATTATACGTCAATTGGACATGAAACATTTATTGTTACGTGACGGAATGTACAGTTTTGTTACTACTACCCATTTAAATAAATTACCTATACATTTTTTATACTTTAATATTTCCCTTTTTCTTCTTTTATGTGTGAATGATTGAATATTTTTGAGCAGATGGAAAGTACACAAAATATTAATAAAATTATATAATATTCGTAATTTAAATTGAAAATTCCATTCCAAGAACATTTTTTTCTTTCTTTCTTCCTGACAAAAAAAAAGTATACAAGTTGGCCGAGCCTTTGCATCATTTTTGGCGTTTTTTACTACTCTCATAAATAATTTTGAATGCAGCGGAAAAGAAAAAAAGGCTGTTAAAAATTTCCGTTGACTGGTGCATTTTCATCGTTGAGGATGGATTCATGTTTACTCAGCCATATAAAGTGTTCATACCTCACCAGCATGTTTTAATTACGCCGAGAAGGAATTACATTGGGAAATACATAATGCATACATTCATTCGCATACGGCATAAATATCCATACATACCTTGTTTACCGGATCTCATAACTTATAAGACGGAAATTTATTGATAGGGATGTGAGATAAAAAGAAAAAGAGATGGAAATTGCAAGATTATTGAAAAGGACGGATACTGCAAAAAAAGGTTCTTTGTACTTTTCTCTGTACTTTTCATAATATTCATACATTCTTATATAAAAAGCATCACTTAAGAAAAAGTACATTTTAGAGGTAAAATATAGTTACTGGTTGACTGACTTCATAATATTATACTATCTTTTGTTCCTGCTGTTTCTAGGCTCTTCCTTCACACACTTAAACTGCTATACTCACTACCCTCAGCATTGTTATTTTTCCACTCTGCCAAAGTCATCATCGAGAACAGCAGCATCTCTTTGTACCGCAATAGCAGAAGTGGTTTGGTAGTATTGTTATTATTTAGGGAAGGAAAAACGTGAGTTAGAAATTGCAGTGAGAAAATAAATGTAGCAAAAGTGGTAGCAACGGCATTGTGATGCCGGTGGTGGTGCTACTATAGCATGTAGTTGTGATAAAGAAGAATTGAGAATCAGGAAGTACTTTTAATGCAATAATGGGAATGCATGCATGCCGCAACAGCAGCAGCAAGCAGTAGAGCAAAAAAAGCATACAGGTTTTATCGGATCAATCGTAGAACTTTTCATATAAAATGATGATAAAATACGGGAGATTAAAGATTATTTGTAGGTTTTTTCCCTGGTTATTGCATGTGCTGATGATAATAATGATTCTATCGTGTGGGAAGTATAGGTAATCACGTACAATGTTCATCTATCTTGTATTGGCAGAGAAAATCACTACCATCATCATGGCCATTTTATGGGAAAAGGGAAAAATGTGTTGTAAAAAATAAAGCGGTTTCAGTGAGAAAAAAAATATTAGTAATGTGTGATGGCTGCTGCTCTCGTTCATAAAAACTAAGCAATAATGATCATCATTGTTAGCCGCATTGTTAATAAATAAAAGTACGTCTTATTCAAGTTTTTCATATATATTTTCTTTCTGATGATTGACTTTATAATAATAAACAAAAACAACAACAAAAAATAAGTGCACACAATAAACAACTTACACTATAACTTAATCGATCATTTCAGGTTTTTTAGCTGCAGTCTAGTTGATTCGGTGGATCATCGAAAAAATATTAAAGTAGTGATGAACTTCTTGCATGCAGACCTGCATAGTGTTATGGTAGTTGGATATGTAATTAAAAAGGGAAATGCTTGTGTAACCGTATACATTGGATCCATCAGCAAAATCATAAGGAGAAGCGCAAAAGTAAAATATTATAGGGGTTTTCTTGCATTTTGCATATCCATTAAATATTATGGAGTTGTTATCACATAACAGGAAAAACACTGCACGTGTAAGGATACCATAGAATAGTAATGGATGTAATGTGTGTCGTCTTTGATGGTTTTAACCTGAGTGCTGGGTCTTCCTTTGGTTCATGGCTTGGAGCAATTTGATTGATTTTGATAGCTCATAAAAAGGCGATTTGGATTGCTTGGTAGTTTCGGCTAGGCTATCGTTGTTACTCGATTGATTTTTTACTATGTGTGGCAGTGGAGTAGAGCGCTGCTGTTGTGTTGTGTGTGAGCCAGCACTGAGGAGAACAGCACGCTACTTAAAAGGCCATAGAACAAAAAAAATACTGCTGTTGTATTAAGCAAAGTAAAGCATATTATATAGGAGGAGGTAGTACACAAAGCATGTAAAATTTTTAGTGGCCAACGAACACGATGATGATGCCTGAATTGAATTGTCGAGGTTTTAAATGCTATATTGTATATATTATATGTATACCTATGTACACGTAAATGTGATAGTGATGACACAAGAGTCACGCTGACTGGATGGAAATGATAATAATAATTTGATGGCAGCTTTAGAAAAATAAATAGAAAAATATGGTGGGTAGTCAAACCCCATTCACATTGCTAGCAAACAAAAATGTACGATTTTTCTGTACAGGCATAACTCGACTCAAACAATATTACAGCTCGGCGGTGGTGGTGTACTAGAAAAAAATATAAGTAAAAAGTAATCCATTTATAATGGAGAAGCGTGTGCGTCCTTGCAAATTCTCGTCGTCATCATGATTGCGGCGATGAATATGATGATGGCATATTATTGGCGTTTTATGTCGGAAGGTTATTATAGACTTCTTGTTGTAAATAGGTACATTTTTTTCATTGCTACTCTCGCCTTTTGTGTAGTGTATATAGTGGTTTAGTAATTTGTAGAGTAGGTATATTGTTGTACTCTACTTACATTTGAGATTGAAGAGTGCACACGTTGAGAATTGATTGGGCGTGATTTAATACTGGCGTGGCATACATATTGTGGCCAGTGGTTGGATCTCTGGTGACTACGTCGACATAATCGACAAAGAGTTTGTATTGAATGCGCTAGTTGACACGTTGCTAAAATAGAGGAAACGTGTAGGTGGACATGGACATGACAGAAAGGAAAAGGATAGATAATGCATATAAAATGTTTTCTGCCTTTTATTGGACTAGGGTGACATAAGGTAAATGCTTCTTTTGGAGATGGAACCTAGCATATATTATGCATGGATGTCGCTTTTTATTGTCCTCTACCAGAGTCACTAGTCAAGTCAGACCAAGAACCAAAGTGGGAAACGACTGGGCAGACACGGATTATGACATTAAAACTATTACATACCTACCTATATGGTGACATATACCTATGAGCAACTGCGATGTTGGATATGAGCGAGCAGTTGTTGTTGTAATACAGCATAGTAAAAGTAATGGAAATGCGACATAAAAAGCAATTTTAAAATTGACTGGATATTAGAACGATCTTTTACTTCGCGTTTATGCCCCTCCAACAGTAAAAGAATGCTCGAACAGAAGAAACGCATTTTGCAAGGACATTTTTAGCAAATTACTGTTACTGTAGACTGTAACATATCTTTATTTACCAGAGGTTGTACCAGAGAAAGTGGAATTTTGAAGGCATTATGGCAGTATGTGACAGAAGATTGATGGTTGTACTGTCGTGGTCCTTTAGTTTATACATGAAATGGAAAGGAGTGAAGTTCAGAGTAGAAACTTGACTCTATCTGTTTTACCTACAATCTAATTTTCTTAAAATCTCAGACTAAGGACACCTAACTTTTGGAGGAAATCTATTGTTATGAGCTGTTTATCAATTTTACTACACATATAATATAAAAACGTAAATAGGTATGCACATGAAAAAGGTTCATACATTTCCTAAAAATGGCGATTTCGGAAGTAATTTACAATAAACTAAAAATAACTTGACCATGTACACATGTCAGGTTTTTTTTGCATACCTAACCTCTCGCCTAGTTACTGCTCCGTAATTGTCAAAGGCGGGATGGCATATTTTTACGTCCAGCGATTCTCGTCAGTCGCCAACTCTTCCCAAAAAATCATTATTCATTATTAACGATATGTCAAAATATACTCGCGGAATTGAATAAATGCAAAAGGTGAAAAGTACCTTGAAAAAAAACTGTCTGGAAATTTTAATACATGAACGTAAACGACATGAAATGCAGTGGAACTAATCAAGATATATTGTTAGCTTGCACAAAATACTCTTTCTCGCTTTATTTGTAAAAATATTATGAGTCATAGTCATGAGATGGACGGAAACAAGTATATACTTCAAAGCATATATTTTTTTCTCTCTCTCCATATTTTGCAGCATTGCTCATAATGGGAGAAGGTGGTGGTTGTGGCTAAATATTATGCGATTTTCCTTAAAAGCCAGTGAATGTCGTAATTCGTAATTATCTCACGGCAGTTGGCAACAACAAGGAGAGTGTTGGTTGTATATAGTAGCGCCAGCAGAGAAGAAAAAGGCAAAGTTAACTCGTCTGTGAACTATTATATTATTGCAAAGAAAGAAGGCGATTGCAGAATTGAATGTACGTTGTTTATACCGATGATATTCTGCTGTTGGTTTGACGGACGGGTCGACGACGACGACGAGCCGTTGCGAATTGAGTCTTTATGGATATTCTCGATACACGTGGAGTTGTAAGACCTTCTGCTGACGATTATTATGGAGTTGTTTGGAAGGAAAGAAAAGGTAGACAAATGTACATTGAACACGTATTCACCACCACTTCTTCAGCATAAATGTATTCTCAGGGTTATTTGGTTGAAATTAGATTGGCATGACAAGAGCTACCTATGTAGCTAGAATATCATCAACACTGCACACAGGACGACTAGCACGAAACGGTAGTACAATATAAGTGACATGCAATATTACTGCCTAAAAGATTTTTTCTCTTTTTTTGCACATTCGCATTAAATAAATACGAAATGTACACGTAAATACACTCTGTTTGTATATAATACTCATATTATCTGATGCATAAAAACTTTTCCATCATCCTTTTTTATTATCAAATCAGAGAGGTATAGAAGCAACAGCACATGATCATGATGATCAATGTCTTTTTTATTCGTGTGTGTCTGTGTGTGGTGATCATGAATATTGTATTATGCTAAGAGAGGGAGAAAAAAATGGGTGAAAAAGAGCAAACTATATGGTATGTGTGTAAAGATTACATACATAAATACTACGTACCATGCAGCTCATATTTCTACATCAAGCGAAATATTCTCTATCCCATTCCCTTGTGTCCTTGTCCTTGCCTTTTTGATTGCGACTATTATTATTTTTATTTTTATATCTGTACTACCTTGCCTTCTATGATGAATATGGTGTTCTCTTGCTTCGCTTCTGTTGTTGATTTTCTGTACAGCTTTTGTGTTTGCCGTGTAATAAAAAGCTGAAATGAAGCACTTGAAAAGTGGCTTTTATATTATTACTATTTTCGAATCCAAGTTTCAGTCATGTTTTGTGGGAAATTAAAAGTATTTTATTATTGAGCACACAAGTAAAGACGTGGAGGAGAATAACAATGACAAAAGAGGAAATTGTTGAAATGATTTGTACACTACACTAAAGCTTAAACAGCAGAATAAGTCCGAGTAAATATTAGTAAGCGTATTGCTAATGGCTCAGCGTTATGATTATTTCAGGGACTCTAGTTTTTTCCGATGTCATGATGTCATGAAAAAATACTCTAGCACAAATGGTACCCGTCATGAGTACATAAGATCCAAGCTTCGACCACAGAATAAAATACCAATCATCATCATTGCTTTTGGATGTAATTGTAAGCATGCGTGCATGTGCCGGTGCCATTGAAAGTTTTTATGGTTTGACCACGGAAACTCCGTTAAAAGTCTGAAATCACTTTGAAAATGAGTTTGCTCACCTATTCAAGCTAGAAGCGACCGCTACCACCACTTGCCACACCGGTCAAAGGGCGACTGCTTTGTGTACAGCAGAAAATTAAAGTTTTGCGTGTTTACATTCGGCAACTGTACTAAAAATGTTTTAAAAACGAAATTGCCAGTAAAAAAAGCAAGTTTTTCTCCTTTCATAAAATTCAAGCTGGTTGGGTTGGATTATTTCAAATATGATTTTTCATAAGGCCTTGCTAATATTAGTTGTAAGAAGGAGAAAAGGGAACGAGGACATTTCACGCAATTGCAGCAAAAAAATGCCATGATGCCTTAAAAGCCGCTTGTTAAATTGTCGGGAACTTTCTTTGATGATTTTTATGACAACAAACCGCTATGATAATGATGCGAAGAAGGGAGTTGGGAAATTGCATTTGAATAAAATTTCTTTTGAATGTGTTTATTGTTGCTTTTTATCAGGCTATATGGTGTGGTCCAACACTTGTAATAATTGTGATGATGGCAATCATTATAAATACCATAAAGCAAGGCGTGTTTTAATTTATTGACCAGTGTTGATGAAGACATTACAGGATACTAAAAATGTAAACAAATAGGAAATATTGTGTGCTTATGAAATTGGCGACGAAGCAAGGGGTAAATACCTAGAGGAATTTGAAAACAGGACATTTAATTACGTACTAAACGCAAAAACCTACCTACTATGTGGGTAAACTATAAAGCCTAGCCTTTTATGCATTTGTATTTCAATTTCCCCTCCCATTTCATCATCATATCTTGTTATACAATCCGACTGCCACTACGGCACATTAACATAAATATATCTGACAACTAACCACATTAGCATTTCACATTTCTCTTCATGTGACGCTTCCAAGCGAAAAGGACAGGATTTGATGTGGATGTACTTATATATGAGTCGTCTCCAAAGAGCAAACGAGCGATGATTGTTACACATGTAACGTTAGTAGGCATTTGAATATTCTTAATGAGTTGGATTTCATGAGTTGTAAAACGCTGTCGCATACAAAGATTCTGGTAGTTTTTCCTCTTTTTGTGTCTTACAACGATGAAAACGGAATAGAGTTGGCCAAAAAATGAAAACTGTTTTATTATTATGATTATGAAATGATAACGCAAAAGAAAAATGTCGTGTTTGATGGTGATTATAAAATTGAGAAGGAGAGGAAAGGAGATCTCTCTTTTGGATGTCGAGAGGTTTGAAAAGAAGAAGAAAAAATAATGAAGAGCACTTTGAATGCAACTTGACTATTCTTTTGTACTATATTATCCTATTCAAGTACAAACACTTCGTGTTTTACTTTTGTTTGCTGACTTTTTGCTTACTGTGCTGCTATAAGACTGACTTGTTAATCTTCTTGACGATGGAGATGATGCTTTTCTCTTCTTTCTTGGATGAAGTGCAGTAACTTTACTCTTTTCCAAAAATTCTCTTATTTCGCTACATTATACGCAGGCAGGCGAAGAAGCAAATTTGACTGGAAAAAGCAGAAATTGTAAGTGAATAAATGTGTAGGGTACCTGCATTGCAGATGTTGGTTTGGCTTGAAGAAAAGTTGACTTGCTGGCATTATAATCATCGCACGAAATCCTTTTCGTTCGTATTGTTGGTTTGATGGTGGTGATCATCATGATGGTGGAGCTGATGTTGTTTTTGCTAAATGTGGAAAAAGGCCGGTATTAAAATAGTGCGGGGTAAAAAGTACCATAAAGATGGTGAGGATCATGATGGTAGTTGCAAATCTCAAGATGTATGGTGGCAAATAAGTGAAGGTTGAGATTCACACAAGCGAGCGAGACAAATAAACAGAGAATGGCAAAACGCAACTGAATCCGGCAATAATAATGCTTTAATACATGTAGTAGTATATACCTTCTTTCAAGGGAATAACGTCACATGGTGCAGGATCATCATCAACATCTTGTCGAAGGAGGCATCATGGCATGAATGAGCATGACGATGAACACCAAAGAAAATGCTAAGAACGATTTCATTTCTTGGAAAGCAAAGGGTACAAACGGCTGCCTGGTCGTTTGTTCTGCTTATGTCTTTTGGTTCTTTTCTGTATATGTATTTTTTTCTTGGAACACTTCGAGCACACACACACTAGTCCGTTCATTTTTATGCTTCATTTTTTCCTAGTGTGTTTGTTCCGTCCTGCTCCTCTTCAAAGGAATTTCTCTCACTCCAAGGCATTCTACTCTGCATGGTTATGGTTGGTTGTTGTCCTTGGGGTTTTTTGCAACGAAAGAAGAGGAAAAGGGATGGAACGAGTAGTGCCCCAAGCGGATACTTTTATGGTGTACCTGTGGAGGATAAAACATATGCATACAAAATTGCAAAAGATGTGAAAAGTGAAAATCTGCAGATATTATTATACAACTTAACTCAGTTATATGTACTGTTTGTATTTTCTGGGATTATAAGGCATATGATTTTTTTACTTTGTTGTTTGCTCTAGTTGATGTTTATTTACGATAGTACTACTCATTCTGCATTTAATATGCTTACGAAATGGTATGGAAAATATAGGAAATTAAAAAAACATGAGCTTGTCCTTTGTACTGTGCTCCCTCGTCTAACATTGGAAAACAAGATTTAAAGAGGACGAGCTTTTCTCTCCTCTCGATTCTGAGCAAAATTATCATTTTCGTTCCTACTTTTGTCATTTTCTTGAGAAGGAAACAAGGGTGGAAATATAGAAGCGCACAGCATAGGTAACATAAATATTCCCCAAACGTTTCAACTGTTCGTCTTGTAACTCCTTTTGATTCTAATACGAGATTCATGGAATAATTCCATGAAATTGCGTGTGCGTCTGCTGATAAGATAACATGTTTTAACGACGAAGAAAATGAACGTCGTGGCATCCGCATCGGGCGAGCATAAAAGTAAGCCCACTACATACATATCATACCTACGTTTTTTGGCTGGTACCCATTATCATCATCGCACATTCAACATCTTCAGTATTTCTTCTTCTTTTTTCTGCCAAGCGTCGATACAAACTACTGCTATTGCGGTGCTATTGTAGCAAACGTAAAATTGTACGGCAAAAACCTGAGAGGAGAAAAGGCTCTTTCCCTTTTCTTCAATTTGTTTCCTGCTTGTTCATTTTAAGTGTGATGGAAGCACGAGTTGACGACGTGTGAGGATGAAAGTGTTAAAATTTATATAAAATACATAAATATAAAGTGTATAGGTTATAGGATCAAGTCAAACATAATAGAGATGTGTATTATATTAAAATTTCAAGTTATGCATATAGACAAGAAACCACGTAGGTATGTATATGGATGACTAGATTGATTGCAAATAGAATGTCTTGGATTGTAATGTAAGTAGGTGGAGAATGAAAGGAAACAACTGCAACGGCAGCCATGGTAGTAGCTTTAGCTTTGTTGAGATGATTTTGTGTTCAGTTTCTTCCATCACATTTTTGAGCAACGTGATCTCCTGCCTGTTCTTGTGGGTTGATCAATCATGGAGCATGTCGATAAGTGTGGGAATGATCCCGAGTGAAGTAGATACCCGAGTTTATTTTTCATGGACTGCGTATTACATCGTCTTGCATTATTACGTTATCATTTAGAAGTATCGACGTACGATGCGGCATTAAATGCAGTAAGTAACAATGGCTTTGATTGTACTGTGTTTTTTCAAATAGTAACGAGATAAATGATATGCCTTGCTGGTGCAGTGCTAGAATACATGAGAAATGGCGAAACAAAAAAGTCTTTGCTTTTCCTTTTTATTGTGAATCTCTAAAGAATTTATAAAGTACAAGTCAAATAGACTATGTACATAGCAGCTTGTATGTACATGCCTAATATCCGTTTTCCACCGATGGCATGAATGAGTATCATTTTTCAAGTAGTGGGGCTTCCGTTTCGTGGAAACATCAGATCACGTTGTTCAACAGCAGCAGAAGCAAGAGCTTGTAACACTGTAGTAGTAGACAAATAGTTGGGGAGTGGGGATGGAAATATGTATAAATAGGGATGCAGTGGTAGTGCGGTGTAGCATGATGATCAACATTCCATTAGTATCATCATGCTTCTCGTCTTGGAAGGCATGCGATGTGCTGAGATTGCAAAGATACGTTTTCTGAGGAGGTAGTAGAACGAATAAACTATTATTAGCTGCGTATGGTTATTAAAATTTGTAAATATATAGTGAAGACAAAAGATTCGCAGAACTGCTGGATAGATTGAGCTAAGGAGGATGTTGATGATGTTGAAGCTATATAATGAGGTTTATTTGAATAAAGTACAAAGTTGACAAAGACGTTGGCTGAGTATGAGTAGAGTATGGTTTAGCTTTTGTCTTGCTAGCTCAGGTTGGTACTTCATAGTAACTAGTAACGCTTGTTAACGGAACCCATGCAGGAACCAATGAAATAAAAGATGAAAAAGGTGATTTGCTAAAGTGTAATTATGTTGCTGACTGTGAGAGATTGAACGAGAAAAGTTATTACGAAATATTGTTTTCGTTCTCGCTATTGTTATTATGATGATACTCGCAAAGGCTATTAATTTATTTATATGACAGGATATTATTGTTTTATGAATGATAATTTTCTGATGTTCTAGGAATGTGCAGGTTATTTGAGTAAGCGATAATAGAGTAGTTGAAGGGAGGAAAACAGAGTTTGATCTGTATAGAATATTTGTGAATCATGCAGGGAAAAAGAACAAGTTGGAGTGATTCATTACTTGCAAGGATATAGGTACATTTCATAGGTACATTGATCAGCACGCTAAACTATTTTGCCACGTAAGCCCTAAATGAGTAGCCCAGTTTGGAGGATGGGGAATTGTGTACAGCAGCTTTTCGTTTATCCTTTGTCATCTATTAAATATTTTAGAAGATAGCCAATAACTTGTAAGTTCCTTTCATTGGCAGACTTTTATATACACACAGGTTGGCGAAAAGGAATGTCGGTTAGTGGGTATATGGAGTGAGTGAAATAGTTGAGTCAGAGTGGAATGATTAAAGCAGACAATCTAGCGCCATAAGCTTTTTCCTTAAATGGACATGGGTCTATTAGAAAAATCATTGGTTATATATCTCTCTTTGTTGTCCCTAATAACTGACAGGATGATGCAGAAAGGAAAAAAAGAGCTGGGCATCGGTATTCTTTTTTTTCTGGCAGTGACTCACTTCCGTTGCACTCTCCAAGTAAATACAGTTTATTAACTGTGTGGCAACAGCTGTGTGTACACACAGAATCTCTGGATTTTTTTTCACGGAATGAGTCAACCTTGCTTTATTTTTTCGTTGCCTCTTTTGTGGTAACGTTGTGCGATAAAGTGTCGGCAGAAAGAGACGGGGTGTATCTTAAACGCGGTGGTTTCTCATGACTGGTGTGTGTCTAGTTTATTGGGCTGTGAGTCACTATTGGAAAAGTTGACGTTTTAATGGGAAGCGAGAGAGCTTCAGTTAGGTACTTTCTGCAGAATTTCACAAGGAGCTTGAGAAAAGTTGGCCAAATTGTATAATTACATCACGTCAACTTAAGTGTGCACAAAGCACATCTGCCTTGTGGTGTCCTCTATAAACTGCTTGGGACACATAATGTGTCGTTCAAAAAGGTAATATTTGCTTTTCCTGGAACCATATTGTTGACTATAATGGTTATACGTATATATCTGCAGTTATATAGCTTTCCAGTATGAGGTAGATGATTTATAATGCATACGTACATGCTTACGTCTATAACAGTTTAGTATTAGCTGAAAAGATGTAATCAGTTACTTTGTTGAACTTTTATTGTTTCGCAATGATTAGTTTTTTCCACGTAGAGCAAATATTCCTAAGGGTTTGGCAGAAAGCAAAAGAAAAAACATATACCTATGAGCATCAGAGAGGGCTGACAAAATTAATCACTTATGAAATCCAGGAATCCAGCCTTTTTGACTTCTTTTTTACCTGAAACTTGCTGACAAAATTAATATTAAATCTTCCGAGGATTGGATTAGATTTTGTTCTCTTCTCCTGCTCGAAGTGCACATTGACGGTTTCCTTCATGTTTCCTTTTTCAGTCTCACATATCACACAGAGCCACACATAAATTCACCGAGATTATTACAAAGGGGTCTAATCAAGTTAACCCGATATTTTCATATGGGTATGTATATCTCGGATGGATTTGTTTCAATGTAAAAATTAAAATCTCGTCCTTCGTTGATTCTAATTTGTTGGAGAAAGTGTGCGCACAAATAAACGTAATCATGGCGTGGGAAGATGGGCGGTACATGACGAGTCCTTTTAATACTCCAGATAGCATTCTTCCATGAAATGCTAGTTTGTACAAATATATTGTTTGCGTCATGCACATGTATTGCAGTATGATTCATATAGGCCTTCGTTGGAAAAGTGTGTCAAAGTCGGGGGTGGCATGGGTAGGAGGTATAGTCTAATGACAATATAAATACTACCTCGCAACATTGTAAAAATACGTAGTTGAAAAGGTTAGAATACAATAATTCTATCATGCTTCAAGCATGTAGTTAAATGAGTTCATGGAAAAATCCTAGCTCTTTTCAAATAAAATATCCACTTACACCAAGTTTTACAGTTTTGTTGGAAAGCACGAACTGTGATGATGATTGATATTCATTTGTTGGATCATCTTTTACTTCAAAAAGTGTCCCCTACCATTATTCTTATAAAATATTATTTTCAAACTCTTACAAAAATAGGGCATGTTTCTCCAGTTTCCATCCAAGATCTTAGCTAAACCTGCTTCTTCACTCTCACATGTCTATCCTCATGGGTCTAGGTATTATTTAGTGACGTATCGAGCTAAAAATACAAGATAAAATATTATAATGTAAAGCCTACATTATAAATTATAATATACTTTAGTTATGCATGTATTATTATAATAATGGTCTCTCAGAGTCTCTCCTTGCTCATGCGAATACTACCTAGTAGAAGACATGCATATGGAGGCTTGTTGCTCCAATTCCGTCTAAAGTCTCTTGATCATCGTCGTTGAGCCATATTATTTATAAGAGATCCAGCAGCAGCAGCAGCACGCTGAGCACGCAAACTACATTTTGTACAAAGTGCAGAGTCCAAGTGTAAACATGAATTCTCTCTCTCTGTTGCTTTTTTTATTCTTCCTCCATGTTTGTCTTTCCTCATTTTATCCAACATCCACCCATATTATGATGACGACGATGATGGCGGTGATGTGTAGTATGTATGTACATCTCATCATCCTCGTCATAATCATATCATATTAGAACATATTTTTCTCCATCATCTTTTTAAAATAAAAAGCGAGCATGAAGTGGGCGTATTATTTTTCAAACTGTTTTTCCACCATTCTCATCATTAGACGAGCATTGTGTGTAGTCGTTCGTCGTTCCTTCACAAAATTGGATCGGATGATGTTGGTTGGTGGTTGTTAACAAAGGCACATGTATGCTAATGTGGTGGACAGTATTTCATGATGAAATTTCCTTGTTCTATATTGAGATACCTAAACAGAGAACCGAGTTTCATCATCACCACCACCGCCATCATCATCATTATTATCATCGGTGCTTGCAACTCGTCCAGTATGAGGCAAACAGCACCAGCAGCCGAGTAAGTTTGACGCAAATGAAATTCTGTTTATTGTTGCGAAGTGAAAGTAAAGTAGTGAAATGTACACACAAGTATTCTTCTGCTTGCGTTAGAATCTTTACGTAGTACACGAAGCTGTTTTTTTATATTTTATTTTGTAAAGTACTTTATCGGATTCTTGAAGGAGAAAGTATGGAGAAAAAATAGGCAGTGAGGAGAATTTATGTATGTATCCACCTTGTCGTCATCATCGTCATCATCATCGCTGTGAGTCAGAGAGAATCAAAAATGCTGTGAAAGGTATGGAAGAGAAAGCAGCAGTAAAGTAGACCAGTTTACTTACGTACTTTCCTTCGTTCTAGTTTGTTTGTTGTCGTGACGTGATGTGTCCTATATTGTTGCTGGTTTTTATAGCCAGGCGGACACAATCTATTCAGTCAGTCAGTCTTAATACCGACTACCATTCAAGCTACCTGCATAATAAACATTTGCATCATCATCATAATATCGTATGCGTTTACGAACAACGGCTGCTGCTACCGGTGTTTGACGTATTTCCATATAGGCCTTTCTCTTCCTTGATTCTTGATACAATGCATAATAAATCAACAGACATGCTGCTGAGAGCTGAACTATATACCGTGTAACTGGAGACGATAGGTGAAGCGAATGGAATTTTGTTTGGTGGTGGTGTCGTCCGTTATGTGCTACTTTTCCTATCTCTCTGTTTACGTATTATCAAGGATTTAATGGGATTTCGGAAGCAGCTCTGTTGTTAGTTGTTGTTGTTTAACCTTGTTAATTGTTTAAATGGAAAGCAACGAGGAAGCACAGCAGATTTTCTAGTAAACAGGTAAACTATTAAAAATGGATAAGGTATCCTATTACTATATCCTGTGAGGAAAAGGGAATGTGGATCCTTTTTTTCTTTCTTCTTTATCATGTTGATCGACCGATCCCTCCGTGATAACCGGTAGGTACATATACACACAGAGTTCAAATGGCTGTCGCTATTTTATTTGCAGAAAAAAGTTTAGGTAGGTATACGTAGCCTGTGTTACTGGGTGGGCATGATAGCTTGGCGGAATAATTTTTTATAGGGTTTGGTTTTCCTTTTCCATGCACGGCACAAATGTGTCTCCATGATGCATGATGTAATCGTAATCGATGATATGGTTATTAATTGGAGCGGAAATATATTCGACACGTCCTCATTTTCACTCCAGTGATGATGGGAATTGTGTAAGTTTGGGGAGAGATGTGTAAATGGGCGGCATACATCATGGAATAAGCATCCTTAGAAAGAATGAGGCACGTCCGAATAACATTTTTTTTCTCTTTTAAATATTCTCATTTATATGCGTGTAATACATAATAAATAAGATGTAGTTGGTGTAGAATAGACAGCAAAATATTAAAGTAGAATGTTTGAAGTGTAGGAAAAACAAGTTTTTCAGGATGGGTAATGCTGTGAGATCGATTGGTATTTTTAAAAGAGGACACTGTGTAAGTGTTTGGAATATAAATGATTTTTAGCGAGAGCACTTTTATCATTTGCGAAGGGCAAATAAATTAGTGCTTTCTCCTTTGCGCGAAAAAAACTAATGTACTAAATGTACATGTGAGTGATGCGAAGATAATTTTCACTTTTCCACGTAATATCATTTCGTTTACAGATGTTTTTTTATAATTCATGCTTTCATTCACATACATGACACATATATACATGGCGAAATAATAATGAAAGGAAAAGTTGGGATGAAATTTACCGAAAAGAATGTACGTATGTCATGTCAGTGTGTGTGTGAGAGAGAAAGAGAGAGGACTTTTTAATGTTCGTGGGATCCGTGTATGTTTATAATGAATCAGAATTAAATGGAAATAAGTGGAGCACTTATGTAGGCAGTAGCTTGATAGTAGTCGGCTGGAAGAGAATTTTAAGGGAGATGAATTCCTGGTTCGGTTCCATGTTTGTGCAAGGTACATGCATACCTATACGGTTGTCGTCATTCTAGATATTCTGTAGCTCTGTGGTTAATACATACATGTTAATAGGTATGTTGCAATAACCAAGACATGTAATGGCTTCCAGGAAGAATGGAAAGAAAGTTGTGTCCTTATATTAAATTTAGTTCTGTTCTATATTTTATTAATGTAAGTAGACACTTAATTGTGCTCATCCCCGGTCTATAAAGAATGTACATATACCTGGGTAGGGATTCCTTGACATGTAACATGATTCCTATTATTCCTCTGGTTGGCACTCGTCTTTCTCTTCCTCTCAAACTACTCCGTATTCCTCTTGTGGTTACATTGAAACGTGAAAGATTTTAAATAAATAGGATTTTCCACTTGCTGCCATATTTTTTGTAGCTTTCTTCTCATGTGTGCATGTATGTCCTTTTTATACGGACAATATACATGCATTTGATGATAGGGCTTCGTAATTTTTTCCTTCAAGTATGTATATTGTGTATATAATATAAGCTTCCTGATGTTCCATCATCCATCCAAGTAGGTACACACATATTCTTTGGTTTTGTTGGAGAATATTTCTGACATAAAAGAATAGTTCAAGGCTGCACGAGCAAGTGTGTGGGCAGAGAGGAAGGAGAGAAAGTAGGAATTATCTGAATTGCATGTCTTACGAAGTCAGTGTAGTAAGCTGTTGGAAGGATGAAATAGGATAAACAATCTTTAAAACTTTGCTGGAATTTGTTTTTACTGTTTTTGCATGTTTTCCAATGGAAATGGAAATCGGGGTCAAAGGATAAATACATACTAGCTGGTAGAAAGTAGACTGCTTTTTGGTTGGCTTCCAAAATAGAAATGAAAGATTGTAATGGGGTTTCCTTGTTTGTGAAGCCAATTATGATTCAACAAGGTGATTTCACCAATTAAATTGCTGCAGAGCTGACGTAAATGCTCTAATGACGAAGCGAGAGAGAAAGTTTTCAATTTTCACATGAATATTTCAAGGTCTTTTGCACTGGTTAATCCAATTGAATGGATGGATGTAAATTGATGTATTAACCAAGTTAACGTTGAGTTTTTGAAAACGACATATGACTGACTTGACACATGACATTTTGGCCAAAGGCCAATCTCTAATTTTCCGGAATACATCGACAACCAACACAGCGGGATAGTAATGAAGGGTTACTATTCGAGTTGAAACGCTCTGCAAGATATATAAAAATAGATCTAAATGAGGGCAAATTGAGGAAAAAATTCGGTAGTTGGGTGAAATGAGAACAAGGGAGTACTACTAAAGTCAAGAAGCTGAAGGATACAACGCCTGACATCTCCTCAGCCCGTTCCGGTGCTTCTCTTCATCATCATCTCTTCATAATTTTTTTCAAAAAAAGAAATTGGCATCGGGGAGTCGCGGTGGCAGTGTGGTTAGCTGGTTGTGAAGTTGTAACACGCCACTATCCACACCGCCGGTGGGACTCCCTGCAAGCTAAAGCCCACCGAGGGAACAAGTATGCTCATCTGGAGGAACCGAGGAGGAGAAAGTGGTGTGCGCACTTGATGAAAGGGAGAGAGAGAAAGCACGGTCTGTGTGCGTTGAGAAAGTTGCAGAGTAAAAAGTCTACCTGTTTGCCCTTGCTGGCTCTGGCAACAGCGTAGACTTTTTTTTAACTTTCTCCCCTGCGTCTCCCCTTTCCTTCGAGGAAATCGATCTACAACTCCGCATTACTTTCGTAATGTCGTCGCAACCCCTGCAGAGGAGGAAAGGACGCCAAGTCGTAAGATGATTCTAATTCGTAAAAGTTCCATGTATATTTTTTAGTGAAAGCATTTATGTTTGGTTGGTTCGTTCACCCCTCAAAAACCTCAAAAGCGTAATGTCAGGTTAGATTTCATAGGTGGTAGGCAATGTGTTATATGATATTAATAATAATTATTGTGAATTCCTTATATGTCTTTTATCATTCATGTGATTAGCCTTAATGTGTTTACATGATACAAGATTTTTCATCCCAACTTGGGTTGCTTTTTTTATTTTTGCAGGTCAGCTTACGTGTCCTTTGGTGGGCTTCTCATGCGTCTTCAAGGCGATGCCAACAACCTACACGGTTTTGAGGTCGATCGCCACATTTACCTTCTGATGAAGAAACTGGCGTTTTAAAGGTCCAAGACGGAAATTGTAGACAGAAAGTGTTCCCGTTCTCCGAAATGCTGTTTTTATAATGGCGATGAATAGATTATTAATGATTTCAAATTTATGTTAAACTGTTTCGTATGTATGTTTGAGTGAATATGATCGAGTGATTTTTTATTATAAATTACAATTCTTCTTTGTACTTTTTAAATACATTTTCGATAATTACGCGTTTTGATAAATAAAATGCAGTTAATAAATTATTACATACTTTGGATTCGAAATTAAAATTATTGTGCCATTCCATGCTTATTTTACCAAGTTTCATTGACTGTTCACATTTTTTAAACCAACTTTCACAAACTGAACGTCGCATTAAAAAATGTTGTGCCGAAAAATATTATTATGAAGTTTGTTGCATTCGAAGATTGAAGATACTAATTTTTTCAACGAACTTTTCGTCATAAAGTCATTGTTCTTTGGTTTCAAAATGTTAATTTTCTGCACAATTTTGTACTTTCAACTCGTTTTCTGGTTATCATTTTTTACTGCATTGGAAGTTCACGGAAATTCAATAGTTGGGCTTATAAATAGAAGATTGCGTCAGTAAATTAGCAACAGAAAGAAACAAGATTGTTTTTTAGCTTCCAACTTATTTCCAGAAAGTTAGTTTCCAGGAAAAATGAAGACCATTTGGGTTTGTATCTGCGCGTTTCTACTTTTCAGGGCATGTTCAGCCACGTACAACGCCCGGTCCCGATACTCTGCCGAAGATGACGATTTTCACCATGATTTATCCTCATCCGCTCGCAAAACGACGGCTGCTCATCTTCTGGTCGATAAGCGGGTTTTGAACAAGCTTATCGTGGAGTCAATGGACATTGTTGTTCAGTACCACATTTACAATGTCGGCACCTTCGCAGCAAGTGACGTTCGTCTGCAAGACCCTTCCTTTGACGATGTTTCCAAGTTTATGGTGGTTGGAGGATTGACTGACGTCGTTCTTGGAAGCATACGCCCAGGAGAAAATGTGTCGCATGCTATTGTTGTTCGACCACTGCAAAGCGGACCTTACGAATTTGCACCTGCTGGAATTACATATCGTTCGGGGGATGATGTATGGAAATTCATTGGAAACATATAACTTTTATATATATGAATATCTTCATGGGAAAGGATTGCATATGAGTTAATCAAATTTATTCATTTTTATTTATTCTCTTCAGACGGCCTTTGGAAGTTCCAGTGTGCCAGACAAATCGGTGATTTATTCTACCAACGCTTTCCAGCGTAAATTCTCCCCACATTTCGTAAGTACAGGGTTTCCCATATAACAATTACGTTCATGATTGACGTGTCAATAATGTAAAGTAATTTGCTAACAATGTATCCGTTTTTATAATTATAGGAGGAATGGACAGTATTTGCTATTTTGGCCATGCCTTCGCTCCTGATCCCGTTCATTCTCTGGCATAGCAGCAAAACACAGTACGAAAAACTTGCTCAGGAATTTGGTGGAGCTGGTCGAAAGAGGCGACTGACTTTAACTTTGCATTACGACTAAACTATTTTGTAGTAGATTAAATGTCTATGAATAAAAGGGTTATCGAATTCCGATATTCTGTACAGGTTCTTTCTAGATCTGCATATATACAACTAACTATTAGTTATACGTAACGTAAAGATTTATGTCATTCAATTTGTTTAGCCGTGTAATTTTTCTGTTTTCCTTTGTTAAATACATCAAAATGAGGGATTTTATATGTGAAAAGTAAAAATTGTTATTATTCGACATTGAAATGTTATTGATAATAAATATGAGTCAGATTATCTAAATACATTTTAGTAATATGATATTACGTGTGCACTTTGACAGTTTCTGTTACTGCAATATTGGCATCAGGAGGACAAAAATTATGAGTGAAATTGGTTCTATGCGTAATACGCATTGCGTATCATGAAATTAGATTTTAGGTAAACCCAAACTTCATTTGCAAATAAAAATCTGATTTTTATTAATAATACTTTTGACAATTTAATTTCCCTTTAAAACCGTTCTGCTACTTAGTTTGCCCCCTACATCTAGGCAATGTCATCATGACATGAATCACATCATGTATCATTCTTTGCATCGTAATTTTTATTTTGCCACTGTGCCTGCCGGCCTGCCAGTAATCACTGGAAAAATCTTAGGGATAGTGACGAACTGTCGTATGACTCGAATAAATACTGCTCACTCATTTCCTCAATTAGTTTTATTGCAATATCATTATCTAATGGCACATGATGCAATTTTGGATTTTCTCAGCATTGTTACTACTGTCCACGAGCAGTGAAAAATAACTTTTAAATTTTGCTACTAACCCAAATTTATTTCATCACAGACACAGTTCAACTCTACTGGTCAGAATGTTATGTGTCATATCATCAAAACAAATGTAAATTAGGTCTCATTCATGATTAATTTCATTTGTAGATCAATTTTGACATGTAATATTCAGAATTCCCAATATTGAGTAATCTAAATTGATTGAAGTATTAATTTACATTGACGCAAATCCACATCCGTGAAAAAATGTACCTAACAGAAAAGAGCATTTTTTGTAGCTGTTCTGCTTCGAATGTCAGTGTGAGTAAATGTCCTCCTCATCAGTCCGCTTCTGAAAGTATCTTCCAGTTACAAACTATAGGACTTGATTATTATTAAACATGTCGTGTGTCTGCATTAAAAGATTTTCATTCGTGACAGCATATTATTTCCTTGCACTTGTGATATTTTCTGAGATTAGTCCATCCACATGTCAAGTAACAACATGCAGATGCACACCCGTGAGCAATTGTGCAGATGGAACTGGAGGAATTGATCCCAGAGTGGTGAACAATGTAAGAAGCATGAATAAATCTGTAGATTCTAACATTTAAGCTAACAAAGAAAAAAAAATTATGCTACATAATATGTACTTTTCACGCAGCCAACTCAAGTAGCTTGTGTGACGGGAGAAAGGTTTTGCTGCAACTTGATAAATCCGAATTTGGGATCGACAGCGGTCTTGTGCGGCGTGAGAAGGGCAGTTACAGTGCCAAATTACACGCCTGTGGCTGGACAGGCGGATTTCGCAGAGTACCCTTGGCTTGCGCTGATTTACAGTGCAAACAACACTTACATTGGAGCAGGCGCACTAATTGACTCGCAATACGTTATTACGGTGGCACATAAATTTGTACCTGCGGTGTACTTTGAAATATTGACTTTATTGTCTTAATTACAAATTTAAATCATAACATAAAGTATCTAGTACGACTTGGGTGATCAAAAATCTCTGCAATTGTTCAGGTACCCCACTTACAAAGTGCGTCTGGGGGAATGGATTTTAAATGCCGTTACGGAACCACTAAGCTTTGTTGACATAGATGTGCAGTCAATACGAATCCATGAAGGATATCAGTACACACCAGCAACTTCTACTTTATTGAATGACATTGCGTAAATAGACGAGCATAAAAAAATTCGAATCCAATATTCGCTTTCACCATTTTCCTACATTTTGCTTCCTACGATTTTAAAGTGGCTATTTTTAAAATGATTTCTAAAGCATCATGAGACTTGCTACACCCGTGGCTATTCCTACCTTCAACCACATCAACTCTGTATGCTTGCCCACGGCAGCAACAATTTTCACTGGACAAACGTAAGTAAAGGAAAAGTAAGATTCCAAGTTGACCAGCTACTCATTAATGAATGTCTCATGCTTTCACCTTTCAATAACCCATTTAGCTGCTGGGTTGCTGGTTATGGTACTAATGCATTTATAAATGGAGCCTTCGCTACAACTTTACGAGAAGTGGATCTTCCAGTGGTTGATGGGAACACTTGCCAAAACCAGTTGCGAACCACCAGACTTGGAGCAGCTTTCAATTTGAACCAACAGCAGTTTATCTGTGCCGGTGGGCAAGCGGGTAAAGACGCGTGTACTGGAGACGGAGGCGCTCCCTTGGTCTGCTTGAGCGGAACGCAGTGGTTCGTTGCTGGACTAGTTTCTTGGGGGGTGGGCTGCGGAGACCCCCTTCCTGCTGCGTATGTCAACGTGCCTAATTATGCTGCATGGATAGCTGCTAACAGAGTATAATAAAAAGTTAGGAGGGATAAACGTTTGGTTTTATTTGAAATCTCGTAATAAACAATTTTAATGTATCAAAAAGATCAGAGATATTTTATGACATTTTTAAACTTACGATAAGCTTATAGTTTTTTACAAAGTCTTATTCTTATTGGCTTTTGCGAAATCAACTGATTTCAGTTCATAACAGATTTCAAAAGTGTTGCTGCTTTCATAAGAGCTTTCTGGAGTAACGTCAATGGACATTCGCTGAATAAATAAGTATTTATTTTGAATTGACCTGCTTGCATGAACTAGAGAATGCTTTCTGGCTAAAAGATAAATTGTGAATGCACTGTTGGCGTTGCAGGCATTGACGAGCAAGTGTTCGAAAAGTTCAATGAGCTCAAGAAGCTGATACTGTTTTGCTGCGCTGATCACTCCATCCACATCTTTCATCCAGTCTTCTTGTAGTGTTCCACTGTAAATGTAGTGGAGAATGACCTTCATGGCGAATGAAGATGAGTCACGAGCATTTAATTCAGTTGTATCAGGAAACACTTGCAGAATAGATCGCAGCATTGGACTTCGTGCTAAAAAAATCAGAAAATGCCTGAGTATTGAAAGATTCAAATGCATGATTTCATTATTTGCCATTATACCCTAATTAACTGATGGACTCACCTTTCAAAATCATTTTGTGAGCCACCAATCTGTAGTCGTCCTCACATACAATCACAATGTCATGCGGCTTGTTTTCCCAATCATTGGCAAACGGTTCCAAAGCATCGATACAATTGCGTTTTGCCATCAACTTTAGTATCCCAAGTGGGGTCAAAGTAGCCCGTGAAATGTCAATGAGAGTGAATTTGACGGTGATTATGCCCGGTAACTGCTGAATGATGCAATCATGCTTGTGGGTGAAGATTTCAAGTGGCGACGACGTCAGTTCCATCAGTGTGGCTAAATTAGTATAAAAATTATGTCCATTTAGTCATTTTGAAGTCTGTTAAATACCTTTATTCGTATGTACGTATCAAGATGAGCTGAAAACTTACGTTGTTCATTGCAGCATGAAGTGTTTGGTTCTAAGCAAGGACACTCGGTAAGTACAAGTATATCCGCATACGTTGGTTGTAGTTCCGAACTTTCACCAGCCACTTTCATGAAAAGCTTATAGATCTTCCATCCCTGCCCAGCTAATGTTTCATCACCTTCCAATTGGAAGACGAATGTAATGGAATCGGTTTGCAACGGAATGTCCAATGCTCTCAAAACGTTAGGATTACGAGCCCAATCCACAGAGGGCAAGTTAAAAGTCAGTGGTACCGATGGGACCTCAAAGCTTTTGAAGGAGATGTTGGCGACGTAATTTGTTCGGATGACATCAAACTTTAAATGAACATGTTGAAAAAAAAACATTCACGATTAAAATTATCTCAACTACACTCATGAGGAGTCACAAGTTTGTTCTCTTAATGTTATAAGATGCATGTAAGTGTATAAGGTATATTTTCATCTTTCTTCTCGTGTGCTCTTACCTCATCTATGCTAGAGTCAATTTTATGAATGTTTCCGAACTTTGATAAATCTGCCATTTCGAAAAAAAAACAATCCGTATTGAATGCGAGATGATTACAATTAATTATTGCTCCGATGACTCCGAATTTCAAGATGGAGACTTATAATTACTTTTTTAGGTAATACTGTACACTGGATGTAGCATCAATCCGTGCCGTGGTACGTGTATCGTGTAATATGTACCTTCTTTTAATTATAAAGTACACTGTGCATTTTGGTGTAATAGGAAGGAAAGGATTTGCCTGGGACTCTTCATCTTTTGTTTAATTGTACATATTAGTATGAACTCGTGTGCAAAATATCGTCATTCAGAAATGTTGTAACATTTTGTCAAGCGCAGGTTGGGTGCACGATGCATAACACAAGTAAGTCCACTTTGCTCTGGTTCCTATTCTCTTTTTACTGAACAATGTAGTGTTATCCATGAAATTGTATGCTTCAAGATTACTAGCATCATAACTAACCACATTATGTTCCGTATTCTGCAAGTGTTTCCTATTAGACCACTAACTTGTTTTATTCATATTATGCATTTGTCAGATTCATGCTCAATTTTTAGTAGGGGTTGTCACATAAGTAATGATTCCAATAATAACCATTCCTTTAAGAAAATCGGACGGATGAAAACCATATATCGAGTACGACAATGTGTAAGTTGATTGTGCTAGTCCTACTGCAAATTATTAGAAAATCCTTTCTTCATTAAGCTTATGCTATTGAAAATTCAAGTAGCTGATATTTTATGCATGTCAAAAATATCTTTATTCGAATTATTACTTTTCCAGCATAGCATAGAGAGACAGAAAGCTAACACCGTAGAATTGAAAGAAGTCATTCATAGCGTTTCTCCAAGAGTATGAGTTGAAGTATGTAATATTCTGCTTTGAAGTCTGAGTTTCTTCCTACGATATGTCATGTCGAAATATTGAAGTGAACCATGCAAGAATCTTTCTTTCTTTGTACTGAGTGAATTCATTGTGACTGTATACTGTATAATGCTAAATGATTTGATAGTGAATGCAGCTATAGTGTTAAGACTGAGCATCAAGTATGTACATCCTTTATTCTCCAGGACAAGACTATTTGAAAATAATGTAAAGTTTAAATACAATCTTGCATTTTGATGCCTGCGGTATTTATTTTAAAATTAAAAATTGTAAGTAATATAATGTAACAGAACGTTCAGAATGTCCTTCCGAATTTAAACAATCAAATTTTAGAACAGCAGTTCATGCTATATTTATAATAAAATTATAATATAAAATACAAAGTTTGTTTTATTAAAAATGGTATATAGTAGACTAAATACATAAAGGGTAAAAGAGTAAAATGTAAATGTAAAGAGAGAGGGACAGATATCAAAATGAAAGTTTACATCCGTCTGGCGATCAGAGTTATTGACTCCTTAAAAACAGCCCCCAAATTTCTATATAAAATATTAATTGATTAGCTGATGTTGTTAATTCTGTTGTTGAAAACTTTGTCGTGAACTTAACAGGTTTTATTTTATTCATTTTTACTTACGCACTTTTCAATGAATTTCATAATGCAGTTTCGTGCATTCGTCAACGAGTGCCGCTCAGCCAATTGAGCGAGTCGCAAAGCATTGTGAAAGTTGCATCCAGACATCATCAAATGGTCAAAAAATCCTACCAGTTCGAAAAGCTCGTATTTGTCCGCCCCGAAAATGATTTCCTCCACTGGAACCTCCATCCATTCTTGATCCAGCTCTCCGGTGTAGATGAAATGTAGAATGATTTTCATTACTGGGGCATTAAGATCCATGACATGAATGATGTTTGTTCCTTGAAAGTCAGCCTCCAGCATGGTTTTAAAAACTCGGCTACGAACTAAAATTAAAAAAAGGGCTCAAAGTCACAGACGATTAGTCGAGCTGAAACTTTCTACTTTTTTGGAACCTTTACTCACCAGACAAAATGGTCTTGTGGGCGCCAATGCTGTATCCCCCTTTACATTTGATTGTCAAATCAAAGGGTTTCACCCACTCATTTACAACGTGGTTGCGAAGTTGCAAGCTGCATTTCTTCCTTGCTAAAACCCTCTGAGCTTCAAATGGTATGACAGTTGCTTTTGAAAAGTCAAACACGGTGATTGAAATATAGTACTCCTGCTGCAGTCCATGGGATGCGTAATCATGCTGATGCCTTGACAGGGTCAATGGGGAGGATGAGCTGAGTATAGTCATTGGCTGATTCTCACAATCAATGAAATTGTCTTTCAAATCAAAATAAAAAAGTGGTTTCATTAAAAAAAAATTATATCAGCATTAACATAAGCGCACATTTTTTTTAAATTTGTGACGGTGTCCTTTACCTTTTGATTTCGAAGCTTTCTTCCTAGATTCCTGGCTGCAGCCACAAACCACTTTCGCCGAATGTTTGATTAGGAGAAACACATCTTCTGGTAGTTCTTTCAAGTTCAAGTAAAGAACACAGACCTCATTTGGTTGGGAAGACCCACTTTGTGGGTCGTCGATGAGAAGGGGATTCTCCTTTTCCATTTGGGCAAAGAACGTACACCAGTGTGGGCCAAGGTAGCATGTCAATTCCACGGATTGGCGTACGCTCGAAATGATTGAATTCGCGGAGTGGGAAAACGTTGGAGTAAAGCTGACATGATCTGATGTGGCTGATGCCAAATTTACTCGAATTTTGTAGGATCGGAGGATTATCCCAAACTATAAAAGATTCATAGCGAATAAAACATGATCATTGGTGAATTAGGAAATTGTGCCGACAAATAATTTATTTTCTAAATAAAATCAAACTCAATTTAAAAGGTTAGATACACACCTCAATCTTCAACTCTTTCACTTCCGGAAAGCTTACAAAGGTCCCGGTGGTGGTATTTGCACTCATTTTTCCTTGATTATTTACTCACTGTCCAAAAAATTGGCGTTTCTTGCTTTTTTGAGCACAAATTTTGAAGGCTCAACTACTTAAAATTGTGTATACGTGCGACATACAAAATCGTCGAATTTATTCGTGTAAGTTGCTCTCTGCACAGTTCCTCGGCTACTGGAAGTGACAAAAACATGTCTCAAATCATATTTTGTCGGGTAAACTCATGGTATTCATGATTTTCATGACTCATTTGTAAAAACACGTTTACTCGTAAGGAAGGGAACACGGACATGCATTCATGCTCACGCATGATTATTATGAGCTATATGGTAGGAGCATATTATTCACACACAATTCTTTTCCTTCTCCATACGCTTCGTCAATAGGCTATTATCTGTCTGTGGAGCTCTAGATCTATATCGGGTATCAGTATCCATAATCCCACTTGTTCATTCTTTCTTACGAGTCAAAAGTTGTCAAAGTTGAAAATGGTCTCTTCGTCGTAACGTACAAATTTTAATGTGCAGAGGGGTACATAAAGAGCAGTATACTTAATGCATACTGCATTATTATGTATTTCTTGTCATTTACTCGCTTTTCTTTTCACGGGTCATTATATTATTTTTTACTTTTGTTCAACATTGTGTCGTGCTTGATGCTGCGGAGTTGTAACAGATACGTATTCCTTATCTCTGACATAAGCAAAATATCCTAGAGAGATACATAAATAATACGTACATACATGCATTTATTTGGAAATATTAATTAAGCATGTTAGCATGAATTTTAAGATAGTGGATCGCAAGATTTGAG
The DNA here is from genome assembly GCA_004115045.4 of Sinella curviseta. NCBI lineage: Eukaryota > Metazoa > Arthropoda > Collembola > Entomobryomorpha > Entomobryidae > Sinella > Sinella curviseta. The sequence continues at coordinate 10,663,859 of CM023202.3, read as the reverse complement.
GTCTAGTTATGATGTAAACGAATGCGTGCTATTGTGACAGACTGCTAGATCAAAGGTTTAGTTCACAGTAGGAGTTGAAGGAGCTCTTTTATGAAATATATCTTGCACTAAATTGTTAAATACATAAATAGTACTGACAATCAGTCCAGGCATGATAAGGAAGTTTTTTTAATACTCTTGTTATGTTTGTTCCCAATATACAAATGTTGTTATGAGTCAACGTTGAATTATCAAGTCTGCAAACTGCATAATATACAGATATACATATATCTTACATGTAATAACATACACCACAATTATGACCAAAAAGTAGGCGCATTTGTAATTTACAAATTAAAACACGAGATTCACAAAGATTTCATACTTTTGCAATTAAAATCCAAAAGTTTGAAATTATTGCATGTTACAAAAACCAATGGAAATACAAATAAAGAAATCAGACGGAAGTAATTTTCACAGATGCTTGAAGAACTCCTCCCAAGTTCCTGTAATGTAACAAATGAATCCAATAAAAACGATAATGAATGTGCTCATTTGTATTAAATTATTATTATTTTTACTCACGTGAAAACATAATCGCGTATAGAAGTTTCAGCTCCCTTCAACGAGTAGCGTTCAGCAATTTTAAGAAGCGCTAGTGCATTCTTCCTTCTGCACAGGGTGATAAGCAAAACGTTTATAAAGTCAAGCAGTTGTTTCAGTCCATACTTTCTGGCACCATGCAAGACACCCATCAGGTCTACTTTCCAGTTATTATGCAGCTCCCCAAAGTAAATAAAGTGAAGAATCACTTCCATTGCCACAGACGATATCTCTGACTCATCGATGGTGGCTGTCTTGCTTTTATTTCGATCACTTTTCCCAGTGATCGCTTTAGCCAGTTTTTTGAATGAGCTTCCTCTCCCAGATATTTTTGTATTGGTAGACAGCATCTTTTTGAACGTTGGATTCCGAGCTATGGGCAAATACATTAGAATCATATATACCTACATAGTTGATAGATGCACTGTTTATGAATATTCATATAATTTTTACCACAGGGAAAAACTTACTTGCCAAAACGTATGCGTGTACATCAATTTCATATCCATCCTTGCAAATGATGGTCACATCAAATGGCTTCCTAATTTCATCAAAATAGGCACTATGAGTGCCCCTCACCTCCTTTTCAAACATTCGCTTCGCCAAAATCCTCTGGGCTTCATAAGGGATCATTGTAGCCTCAGAGAAATTAAATTCTGTGATTGTAATTAGGTACTCCTGGGCTAGTCCATGCGATTGACAGTCATGGGTGTGCTTTCCAAGCATAATGCAGGAGCGCTGGTTGAAATCAATCAGGTCTGCTTTGTTACAGTCCGGGTACATATCTGTAACAAGAACACAAAATGACATGAAGAAATCATTTTAATTTTTAAGAATACATTTATAAAACTGGTGCATATCCTATTAAATACCTGTTACATGATTGAGCAGTTTAATATCTTGGCTATCATTTTTATCAGTGCACGGACAATTCACAATTGCGGCGTACTTTATCATCGTGGAGTTCTCCTTCGTTGCAGATGTCCCTGGAGTACGCTTTAGGAACAAAGTGCAGGTCTCCATCTTTTGCTTTTTGATGTCCCTTTCCAGCTCGAAATGGAAGGCATAGTGTGGTGGGACCTCGTTCAGAGCATTGACCTTGGGTCCCCGAAATGGTAAGTTTACCGATCGTCGGGTGCAATAGATAGGAATCGGTTTCCCTGTGTTCCTGGTGTACACAGAGGTGAAGTTGAGCGGACCTGATTCTAGCTCCAACTTTATGGAAATTTTATATGTTGTTTGGCGTATGCGAAACTGAAACAAAAATTAAATGATTCGGTTGATTGATAAACTTATTGATGATTTCCTTTTAAATTATGATTTGTAGAATTAAATACATACCTCATCGACTGAAGTAGTGATACCAGTAACGCGAAAATGTTGTTCGGAATATTTTGAATTATCCATTGAATCCATTAAAGTTTAAAATCTTTAACTGGACAAAGACAAAATTGGGGACTGTGGCTTAAACACAACCTCAACGAATGATATAATTACAGCAATTAATCACTAACGTGAAAATATTGTTCTTTTTTCGTGTGCAGACGAACAATGAAGTTGTGATGTCCCAAAGTTTTTTGGCAGCACAAATAGCGGATACGCAGAAATATCGTAGATCATGGTGCAGACGTCATCAACTTTTCACAGCAATGCAATGAATGCTTGATGATGTCATCAATAAAAATGTGACGGTGATAATTATGAATTATTACGGTACATTTTAACGTAATTGAACATTAGCCGTCATTAAAATTATGACTTTGTTACAATCAAGCTATTTTGCATTTTCGGATGACGACTTTATTACCTAACCATATATAACTAAACATGACCTACCTAGAGGAAAACATAAAATATAACTGGTGGCATACTGTCTCGTAAATATTTTTATAATTAACCCATTCAACATTAATTTCTCGTCTAAAATGCCATTAATTTTAACAATAAAACCGAGAGCTGAAAAAATGAAAGATAATGATACAATTATTCCACTTGTTTAATTGCAAACTAGGTAATACTGTGATGAGTACCAATAAGTTCTGACTGATTTGTTTTGTTAACTATTTTCCAATGTATAAATACTTTACTAAACTAGGTAGTATTTTATTTTATATCGTAACAAATATTTTAAATTCATAACTACATTTTTGCTGTAGTTAATGCTTAGCTTACTCCACATGCAAACCCCAACAATCTTTAGCTAGATCTTTTCAGCATGATGACTTGACTTGCCCCAATTACTTAAAAATTGCATAGGAATAGACGTCCCCTTCGATTCCATGTTTTGATTACCACATTAAAATGATTACATATTGCATAGTTGAAGTAACAGCCGCAGCCCATAATCCACAACGGCAAGCAACGCAATAACAAGTTATCATCGGAAAATCAACATGTTCTTTTTCTGCTATCAGTAGTCATCGACCAACATAATGAATGGCATACAGTTTGTCATATACTCAATACGCAGTGGTTTTTTATATAAACTCTGTGTGTATGTTCCTACCATCAGGAACAGGAGGTGAGTTGAGTCGCGAGAGGACCGGTATGCTGCTCATAATGTTATCTCTGCAATTTTTGCAACAATTCAAGACATTGCATTATAGCCACAATGTCGTGCAAGATTCAAGATGCATTTGATCAGAATCATCAAACGGCCACATATGCCACTTCGTCACCAAAATCTTTCTACCAATCAACCAACCACGCCATTCCAATAATAGCCAGGCCACACGACAAAAATGATAATAAAAAATATGTATATACCTTTTGACAATGCTTATTTTAGCCTTACTTTGTTTGTGAGGCAAGATGACTATATAGCTTGGTAGTGATCACTTGATATAATTATCTTTAATCGCGATCATATCAGGACATCTTGCCGGCAAAACGGACAGGCACCATATTTACTCCAACGCTGTCGATTTTGTCACAAAAAATATTGTGCGTCGTGTGCTGACTTGCATCTGTCATCCTCTTTTCACCTCCACTCCACCCCAATTCTTTAAGTAGTGGCGATTGGGAATGGACATTATGTCAATGCAAAGGAGTTTCTAGTAGCTGCTTCCATGTATGTATCACGTTACGTATCTTTGGCAGGCAGAGCCAATGCGAAATTGACATTTTGTACATGCTGGCAGCAACCATTGTATTTTTGCCTTGTTTTCTTTCTATTTTTTACTATTAATTACCGCCCAGGTCTTATTTGGATGTATTCAAATAATTTATTATAAAAATGCCAAGAATGAGAACAGTATGAGAATTATAAGATTTCCATTCATTAGCCTAGCATGATGGTGGTCCTGTGTGGTCAAGAATCAAGTCATCTCAAGTGGACATTATCGTCATACTCAATCAAAAAGGAGTTCTATTTAATCATATTTTCAGGTGGTGGTGGTCAGATTATCACACACACACACAGTAGCTGACGTAAGAAAATAAAAAGAACAAAAAAAGTGTTTCCCTTTCATCTGTTTGATAGCTTCTTCTGCTGAGTTTTGACATATTTATTACCCGACTACCCCACGCAAACAGACCACACTTTTAGGAGAGGATGTGATTGGGATCCATAGTCCAACCTATGTAGGTATGTGTGCAAGTTACATTATTGCGGTTGATCACCATCGTCGTTGATTGTCATATCATCATCATCACTAGCATTTTATTATTGAAGTCTTCTTTCTTCTTGTGCAGTGACGCTTGCTGCATAATACCTAATAATGGCACTACTACTACTGATTGCATTTTTTGGCAGACACATATTTATTTCATGTAATATTTTTGGTAAATATGCGGATGATGAACTCTTTATATCGTCACTAGTACCACCACCACCATCACTTCTATCGCAGTTCTATTGCAGGATGATGGCTAATGATGATGAAATAATTTTTTAATTAACAATTCTCTTAGCCACCACCACGCAAGTGCATGTACGTAAATCTAAATGAACGCAAGAAGAATGAAGAAGGCAGGGGAAAGAACAAGTTGACGACGATAAAGCAATAGATAATAGCATGGTATGTGGAATGATGACAATGATGATGTAGTTACAGAGGCAGAAATGAGTTGCAACATTGAACTGAATTAATTGACTTTTTATGGATGTTTAATGGGTTCCCTTGCTCCTTTAGTTACACAAAATACTAGTGTTTTTGGTGGTGGTAGTAGTAGACGGGGACTGTTTTAGGGTACAATAATATTGATTGCAAACAGAAGATGCATTTAAAGGGAAGAGTCCTTCAAGGTGGATACGCTATTTAGAATTTTACACGTGGCGAATTGTTTACTTTTTTCGCTACGTTTGCTGTCAGTGTGAGGCTTTTTGGGTGTATCTCCGTTACGTGATCTGCACGGCAAAATATTTTCATAGTGGAAAGGAATTCGTTGTGTGAGACATCATCACAGAAGCGTCACCACCACCATCATCATCGAGACCAGATTACCACAAACTGTTATCAAAACTACTGCAATTCATTCACAATCAGAAAATTAATTAATTTGCATAAGACAATTAGTTCCTGAATATTTTTACTCTTGTTCATTCTCACCATTTCTTTGCTCATATTATAAGAATGAGGAATATCATACAACGAAAATTACACACGAGCCAGTAGTGTGCTCTCGTAAAATACCAAAAGCAATAAATGTTTGATTTTAAACCTTTTTGATTACACTCTACTGCATATTAAAATGCCTTACGGTACTTGAGCGGCAGCGTCATGCATGTTATTTTGTACAATTCAACAGTCAAGTCTTCTTGTAAATCAACAATTTTATTATTTGATTTTGATATAAGATATACAGACGCATTATTAGGTACCACTAGGGTTATTAGAGTGGGTGGGTGTACATTTGTAATAATCAAGTTCGATAATGAATGACCCACGCACGTGACCTGACATGACCTCCTTGTTATTAGTAGCTCTTGCAGCAATAGAACAAAGATACTACACAACATAACCAGGCCCAAAAGCTAAACAAACATACAAGTTGCATTATCCATAATACAACATCTCACCCCTTTTCTTTCCTATGAGGATTTCGAAAAAAAACTGCACTTCTTTTCACGAACATCTATTTACATCGTTATTGCATATTTGTCTACTATACGTATTTAGAGACGTGTTTATTTGTCTTAGCCCCTTTTCTCAAATTTGATAACGATGACATGTTGACAAACCCATACGATAACCATTCGTGTGTCTGATCACACATCGTTACAAAACGCTTGATTCCCCTGCAATAGTAATTAAGTAAAATATCATCATCAAAGTTAAAAACAGGCAACATTGTTTCCCCAATAAAATATAGTAGGATGGCTACCTAAAATGCAGCGACAGCGCCAAAATATATGATGTCAAGTTACATGACTGATCAACATTTATAGGCTGATTTGTGTACATAACATCTCATTAAACAACATGTAAAAAGTAAAGTTGGTAATAATAATAGTGTTAACAAATTGGAGGAGTCTGCGGAAGTGTCTTTGGCCAAACGTGGTGTCACTTTTCTTCTGCAGCAACGCACACACACACACCCGCTTGTCTTGAACGAATGACTAGTTGAAGACATCAGACATCATTATCAAGTAAGAAGACGTGCAGTAGTAAGTAGTGTGGCGAAGGCGAGTAGTTAGTTGCGTTTGTTAATTTTTTCCCTCGTCTGTCTATTCATTTGGTAGAAATGCCGTGTTCCCTGGGTTGGTTGGTGGGTTGGTTGGAGTTAGCATTAGCCCTCAATCTCCTTTCTCTCTCTTTATCTCTCCCTGTCAATAAATTAATCATCAGTTTAACTTATCCCTACTTCCACTGCAGTTTGCAGTAAACAACTGAACTGTTTGCAATTCATATTTGAAGCCTCCTCTGCGGAGATGTTCTCCTCAGACTAGACCTCTCTTGGTTTTTTATCTCTCTCTACACGTCCCTTCATTCAACAAGTATTTACGCAGCAGCAACAAGCGTTATAGGTATGCAACTTACCAAGACATTTGCAACTTGTTAATCGGCATAGAAGAATAAGCTTCTTATAACAGCAGATTTTATAAACTTACATCTTATGTCACTTAAATGCAAACATCATAATCATCCAACGAACCATCAACAACAGTGGCAGCGAAACAATAAGATTGTCATCTTGATCGCATACATCGTCGAGGCTTGAGCAGATTATTATTTTTTTCGTCTTTCAACAATGCAGCTTAGCTTCGAAGATATTAGAGATCGTTATCTGCATAAATCATCAAAAAGAAGTTAGTGAACTGCACATAATATGCACATTGCATTCTGTATGCAAATAAATGCCAAAGCTGTGCCTGCCTAGTTTCCTTATATAAATTCGACTGTATCATGACGGATGTAAGTTCTATTTGAAAATTTGCAACAATCGTTTGTTTGTTTTGGCCATTGCTAAAAATACTCGATGCAACATGCAAACATGCAGCCACCATTGTCAAGCTTTAACCTACTACGATGATGATAGCTGCGACAATGACAACAGCTATGAACGAACGATGTCGATTATTGCACGGTCATTTTACCATGTACTTTTGCAAGCTGCTTATCGTCACCAAATCACAAGCACGTTTCAAATCAAAACTCTGGGAAAGAAAGTGATCTGAAAGCTAACTGAACTAATCATTTTAATAGCGATTTGACATCATCTTTTGTCACTTGCTGTGTTATTGTTTAAATTGCGTTGTTGCTGTTTTTCTTAAATAATGCAATGAAAAATCAATATGATTCTAACGTTGTCCATTCACCATTATTGGTTCCCTCGTAGTAAATAAGCTTTTGTGAATAATATTTTCCCCTTTTCCGAGAACAACATTTACATGCTCAATTGCTCCCTCTACGTGACATTTTTTTCTCTTTCTTCTGGCAAGCCATTCACGGGTCAGTACGAACAATAAAAGTTGTCGTTTTTATTTTGACATGATATGATAACCAAATTATAATATTTGGAACGGATCTGACGTTGAAATTTATACTTTCGATTTTCTTTTATTATTCACTAATCGTCTCACCCACATCGCCTTATACCCCGCCCGTTTCTACCTTTCTGCCAGTCAGTCGGACGAACACAAAAAGAAATACAATTTATTGAGTAGTATTCACGGAGAGATGTCAAATGCTTAATGAAAGAAAACTCCAAGTCATATTTTAATGACATGGGAGGTAAATAGAAAAACTGTGCGGTCATCGACAAAACACCATTTTATTAAAATCAAACGTCAGGACATGATAGGTAGTAAGTTAACCCGAATAACTGTGGTTGTGAAGTGTGAATGGAAAAGAATTTTTTAAACGTATCTAAAGCGTCAACCAAATTATTAACCTATGACCTGTAACACCTCACCTTTCTAAACTGCAATATAACAAAAACAACTGCTCACTGCTTAAAATTACTTCTCTTTGTCGTTCTTGTGGTCTTCATTTGCTTGGCTCCTGCCGACCGATGACTGATCAATTCTTCTTTTCCGCATGTAATAAAACCACGTACCACATCATTACTTATTTCTTAACTGACAAATAAATGATTAAAAGTTACACCAATAATACTTATTCCCCCTTTGATGATGAGTCATTCTAGATTTACACAATTAATTAGTCTGGCTAGCTAGGTGGGATAGCAAACAGGTGCTTGCAACGTAACCGTATCTGCGCAGCACGGAGTCTCTACATGACATGCGGATTTGATTGGGAGGGAGTTGCCTGATTAATGTATCTACCTAGACGTAAGTATAATTATATTCCAAAACGATTGTGCCTTTTTTCACTACCGTTAAAAATATCAGCTCATTGGCCCCTTGGATTGGAAGTAGAAATGAAAAATAAAATCAACTGTTGTAATAATAAGTTTTTATTATAGGATGACGTGGTCATCAACGGTATCATTTTCAAAAGAGCGTTACTTTTAATAATACACACATAAGATATTAATGACTCCTTTTGCCTATTTCTTCGATTGCAATAATAACCTGTTTTCTTCTCCTCTGTACAATCCATTACCGATTTATTGAATGCTCATCAATCATCATCATCATAAACCTCTTACACATAAACTAGCATGTACTACTGGCAATGCAAAGTTCATTTTTGGGATTGGCACCAAGCTAAATGGCATCGCCTCTTTCTTTTTCATGCTTAGTAATTTTAGCGGATATTATGTCAAATATAAAATCATTAATATCGTTAATGAACTTTTTAATCAGTGGTTGTATGAAAAAGATGGGTCAATTGAAAATAGAAATAATATGAGTCGGTTGCTTTTGTGGGACATGAGCTATATAAAGAAGGATCTTCTGAAGTCATTACTACTGATTGCCCTAATCACAAAATATGTAAAATCTGTGCCTTACACAATCCTATGGATACTTTTCAAGGCGGAATCTGAAAAGAAAGAACATACAATCAGGGGACTACTATAAGAAAAGAAACTGTCTACTGGACAAGTAGATTTGTAGATTACTATTTCACGCGTGACAACTCAATCTAATGTTTGATTGACGAAATCTCTACACCCAACTGCACGTTAACCATTTAGACTTGCAATATATCTTGGATTTTCACTCTGAATGGGCATCATAAAACCCCACAAAGACTCTGTGAGTAGCACAATGAGTGAAGTTAAAGGAAGACTTCCACCAACTGCTGTCGCCTCAAAAGTAGAGAATAGTGGAAAAGATAGAAAGTTCTCTAATGAGTCCGAGCAGGCCGGATATGGAACTTTTACTCATTTGAAAAAGAAAAACAAGAAGTACTACTACGATGAAATACTCCAGCAACCCGATCCATTCTTCCATGTTGACGTGGGTGCGCAATGTGATTCCTACTTTCGTGGTCAAAAGGTGAGATTTAAGGAAAAGAAAGCGGAACACTTTGCCTCTGTGGTCGACCTGGATGCTTATGAGTATCACAAAGTTATATTCCATTCGTTCCTCAATGAAATTCTCCAAAGTGTATTATTCCGGTATATATAACAAGCACATTTTCATTGATTTCCTGTAGTATGTAATATTACCGCCATCAAAATTTCATCGCATCTGAAATCCTGTAACTATAATTATTAGGTCAATTATTCTGTTTTTGGTCATGTTAAATGCTGTCATGATCGGAATAGCTACTTTTCCAACTGTTACTGATAGTCCTCGTGTCGTTACATTTTTCACCGTGGTGGATCAAATTGTTTTGAGCGTATTCATTTTTGAAATCATTCTAAAGTGGCTATATGACTTTCGTTTATTTTGGAAGGTAAAATTGCATGCTTCCTTTAAAACCGTTTAAATATGTATATCAATGTATATCAATTAATTTTTTAAAATCATTCTGCTAACAGACTGCCTGGAACGTTTTGGATTTTACCATTATTTTTCTCATAATTTCCCCATCCGTTTTGCCCATTTTATCTGGAAATGGACGAGCTCTGGTTACCGTTCGAGTTGTTAGAGCTTTTCGAAGTCTTCGCTCTGTTAGTTCCATGGCCAGTCTGTCCATTGTCTCCCATACGGTAGTTAAATCTGGAAGAGACATGGCTAATATTATTATGGTGCTCATTGTGTTTATGTTGGTGATGTCTGTGATGGGCGTCATCTTATTCGACTTGGAAGAAATCAATTTGCCTAATTTCATTAATGGATTGGATGCATGGTACACTGTGTTCATTTGTGTGACCCAAGATGGTTAGTAAATTCATTTAAAACGGACACCGAATATGATACTTTTAACAGTTAATACTTTATTTTACAATGTAATTTAAAGCATTTATCTATGCACATACAAATAAACTTGTCTCACTTTTAAAAGGTTGGGCAGACCTTTTGGAAACATTTATAAACTTTGGGGTAAGCAAGAGGTTAGTATTGTAGATATGCTAAAGAAATCTACACAATATGTACGTTCACTGCTGGCCTGTATACATAATTATTTAGGGACCAGAGCACGACAATGGTTATGACAAACTACTAGTGATTTATCTACTCATTGCTGTTTCCGCGGGTGGATTTGTCTTTGCAAATTTGATCGTTGCGGTTATTGTTACAAATCTTGAAATGGCTGTGAAGGAATTTCGGGACGAGAAAGCCATGTCAGATAATCCATTGGAATTTCATGTAATCTTATGAAAGCAGTCATTATATAACCTCATGCTATTATTTTTATCTTGCTCTGAAAATGTTCTCATGCCCATTATTTTTATGGTTTAGTCTGATCATATTTCGTCAGAGGTTGATATTTTATGCGTGCATGACTTGCTCGCCCAGGATAACACTGCTTTAATAGCCCAAAGACCTTTTAAAATTCCATCTCTAAAGAAAATCTCGTTACGACGACTTCAGACTTACATTGGACGTTTGTACAACATAATAATTTAGTACATATTTTATTGCTTTCTGAATGTATTCCAAGAATGTTTATCTAATCATCAATCATAACCGATAGTTATAGTTGCACTGGAACATAATTTATTGGAGGCCGAGATAATTCACTCAGATTTGGAAAAGGTCATGGCCGTGATTGTCAGCACAATGGCACAGGTACGGACATTCCGAAATTCAGTTCTACATCAAATTTTATCGTATAGTTTTAAAAAATCCGGGGAATATTTCTTATTTGTGATTGCAGTTGGACGTTTTCAAAAGCCAAAAGAACCTGGAGACCGAGAGGCAAAACGCAATAAGGGACTTCAACAATTATGCTTCCGCAGCCTCCATGATTCCAGTCGATAAAATTCAGCAAATTGAAGCTCTAAAAGATGTATGCAGAAGTTACAATAATTGTTTTATATGGAATGTAGATAGGAAATTAAAAATAATGAGTTTCTTTTAATTGCATAGCTCCAAAAGTATAAATATCAACAACACGCCAGTAATGCACGGGATTCCATGTAGTTTGTTCTTTATATAAGCAATTTCGAAACTTGATCGAATATAGGTAATTAATAAAGAATATTTGCATATCGCAAAACTTATTGTCAACTTCTTTTGTTCCTAATTCATGCTGGCAATATATTTTGACACCTGCGATAATTAATTGTAACGGTTTGCTAACCCCAATGATATTCAAAACAAATGGATACTGCAACCTATGTTGAGCGTTTGTTCCAATTTATACAATAAAAATTCCTTATTGACAAACCCAAATTGTTTCCATGTATAGCTTCCAACATAAACTATAGCTTGACAATCTTGAATCTACAGAATTTAGAAAGCCTACCAAACCTTTTTGCTGGTAATTTCACAGTTTGGTAACTGATAGAAATAATTTGGGTTTGTCAACAAACTGAGCTGGACATTTTTGTGGAACAAGATAAAAAATATTTTACACAGGCTTGCCATATCCATTTGTTTTGAATATCATTGGCTAACCCACAAAGCGAGATTTCTGGATGCTATATTTTATTAGCTAAAAGATTTCTGTCCCATTATGATTAGAGCATTTGACAGTTTTGACACCTTTTCTCTCACAGTGTGACTCCAACACGGCACGAAATTAATAGAAGAGAGTTGCTCATGACTGTTGATATTGATAATTGCAGCATCAAAATATTATTTTACGCCTGTAGATTTGCAGTCTATAAAGATAAGCCTTTTACGGCACAAGAAAACATAATAAACATACCAATGACTTCATTATCTAAATTGATTTCTGATACAAGCTTTTATGTATACCTAATGTATTTTATTTGAACATTTCGTTATTCTCTCATGTGCACTATTAGCATGTCACCAGGCAGTCATGCGACAAATGAAATCTTCTTCGCTGGTTGGTTCGCATATCTTTCCACATAATTGTTTGAAACCCTTAAATTTTTTAAATGATCCTTCATGTTTTATCTTTTACTATCACAAACAATGCTAGTTGTGCACCATATAATGCTCAGTGAAATTAAGGCAACAATGTTTGCACAGCGAAATAACGATTGCACAACAGCTCATTCATTTTCCCTAAAAAAGTAAACATGTTTGTTTTACATTCATGACGTCCTAAAGGTGAGGAGTGTGGACGGACGTGAGCAATGCAGACCGCGCAGACAGCAGATTATCACAAACAGATAGGTTGACGATTTGTTGTTAATATGCTTGATCTACAGATAATTTCTGGCGTAACGTTACTTAATTACTGACCATACTGCACGGAGACACAAATTGTGTGGACAGTGACGGCGGACGGATATACAGATATTGTCTACCTACATTGTTGATTTGATGATAATACTCAAAGTGTAACAATAAGTTCACCCATTATATTTGACATCCATCATCGCCCATGCCTTTAGTCGATTACTGAATACAAATAAGCTTTAATGTAATTTAGAAACTTGACCTGTCATCATTGTCATGCTGAGCCTATTAGGTATTTTTATTTGAATAGATGCTACAGCAGTCATTTGATTTTTTAAATTTTAATTATGCTGTGCTCAATTTGCAAAAATATACTCGGGTGGTTTGCCTATTGCAAATTTTGATACATTTTTTTGTCCGCATACGCAAAAACATACACTACACACAGGAAAATGGATGCATAATAAGTGATTATAAATTCTGCTTTTCTTACCTTTCATCTCTCATAATCTAATTTCATTCATGATTCATGGTGATCCGTGTGATGATGAATGAAAGTGAGTCTAGTGACAACTAGATAAGCTTTCAATTTCTGCTATTCTCGTCATTATGCGTTGGTGATGAGTCGACTTTTGAAGAAAAAAAATGCTCATTTAGAAATGGCAAAACAAATCTAGTTCAATAAAGCACCAATCGCGAAGAATCTACACATCCTTTGATGTCAGTCAGATTTCATATTTTTGATGCTTTATGCTTCTAGCTGGTTTGTTTAGTAGTATCATCGATGTACAGCGATCATGATCAGGAGGAGAATGATGATGATGAACCATTTAAGAATTCATTCGCCGTATACCTACCTACATGCGCACGTACCTAGGCTATTTCTACAGAAAAAAACCTTATTGTTAATTGTTACAACTTGTAACTTACAAGTAGTACTGAGGCAGTTAATGCATGTTCCTTGGGCTGCGAATGATGCCGAAAGCCATATTCAAGTGTCAAACGACATCAAACATTCAAAACCGACCGACCATTATAATATATCGTTTATGTCGGAATGATTCAAGCAAGAAATGCTCATATATGCATTTTTCAGTATTGCTTTGATTTTGATGATATAACGTTGTGACTGATGAAAATTTTGCATGACGCTCGTTTCATTTGACGAGAAGTGATATATTTTAAAAAGTAAAAGACAAGTTGAAGACGCATAATAATAATAAGTAGGTACACGTTCACAGTTTGGTTTGCATATTTTTCTATAGAAAATGTCCACCTGTATTATTATCGCGTTTTTATTAATAATAGTGTATCAATCACCAGCAAAACTGTTACGAAAAGGGATCTGTTACAGATTCTTTAATGATGAGATGTGAGATCATGCGAGATTGATGGCACAATGGGATGCCGATGCCACTACTGCTGTGCACTAAGTTGTACAACCGGACTTTTTGCGGTACGATTTTTTTTGTTATGATGACATGATGGTGTCTATCATCATCCAACATCTTACAGCAGTTTTTTATGTATTGTAGAAACCGATGCAAAGTAAGATGATCAGTACAAAATTTAATTAAAGTTTTTAAAATAGATGTTGCATTTGTTATTAGAATGAAGTGTATTTGTGTTAGGCATTATGAGTGACATATGGACATGAAATAATAATTATTACGATGAGTTCATGAATGAATGGTGATGCGGTGATGATATGCCAGCCAGTAACCGAATAAAAATGCAACCATATCATATTCACTAATAATAATTATTCCCTCAGTTTCACTTCAAATTTATGTTCAACAAGAGGTACGTTTTATTATGTAATATAAAACTGTACGGCAACAGGAAACGTGAACATGATACGTGATACCTCTAAAACAATAGTAAGAGCCAAGTCAAGATTCAAAAATACTATTTTATTTACTGACAACTGTGCCTATGCTACCTAACAATTATAATGCAACACAAAACCAAACGGACACGATATCGGTACCATATATGCCGTGCCATTTATCTTTAATCATTTATCTGTTTGTGTGACGTGAACCAACATTTTACGTTTGGTTTGTTGTTGAATTGTGCACATTACTCCATTTCCATTTTTATATATTCATTTTTATCTTGATTGTGTTTTCGGAATAATTATTATTATTGTTTTGTAAAGTTGTAAAAATGTTTGCTTCTGTCTTTGTCGCGGACCTTTACTGCATTTTGATCAAAATGCACGAGTTGCAGAGATGGTGAATTTTGATGAACTTTGACTGTTTTTATCTCTCCGTATATATCTGTCTGGTTACTTTGTTCTGCGTATATAGTCTCGATTCGTGGTTTTTTGATTATTGATCGATCGTCGGAGCTGAACGAGACAGCAAACATACGTTAGTATATAACAATGTTATTTTGCACGTTGTTATTACACATAACGATTACGATACAGATTTTATTACGTGTTACAACGATGATTATTTCAATAATGTAGCCATTTATATGGATAAAATGTTGACATGTTACTATGAAAACCATTTATTATCACCACTGCTATAAAATATGTGCATAATCAGAATTGGAGCAATCAGGTCATTCATCGCAGTTGCTCCTGCAATAATATTTTTGTGGTAGCATCATACCTGCAAAAATGCTCTATATGCAGTGCAGTGGCTACTTTAAACATTCTACTGTAGTGCCAACAGCAGTCCCCAACACACAAAACGTCATAAAGCAGTAGGGATTCATTAGTCCTATTTTATTGCACAATAAATCTGCTTCATTGACGATTTTTTTCTTGATATTTGTGATGCAGTTTGATTTTAATTTAGACTTGTTGTTATTATCAAGTTTATGTGCCTATGACTTTTTATGATTTCTAAAATTGACCATTATGATGAAAACTCAACAAAAATGTACTACTCTCTTTGTCCTGTCAAAAAAGTGCCGCGAATAGGAATACAAACTGATCTATTACTTTTGCCATCAATCAATCGACACAGTTTTGTTTTGACAAGCGACCGCATTTTTATTCGGTCCAAATATTAAGACAATTTTATGACAGCAGAAGAAGAAGAAAGCTAGAAATGGAAATAGAGTTTTCAGTCAGGTAGTTTCTCCCGTGATGTGATGATGATGGGGAATGTGAGAATTCAGTTGATCATTTTATATTGGGCAACATGATAGAATCTGACAATTTTGACAATATTATGCAATAAATATGGTGTGCACTCTGAATTTTTCATCGGGTCTTACCATCCATTATAGACATTTTGAAGAATGCGTGAATGTTTTTGACTTTGCACGCTGAATTTTATATATGATGATGGACAAGTCTATGTATTCATCATCACACTGATGAATTTCAGGAGATGCCGTGATGTCACTTTAACTCCTTACCCACTTCAACTTACCAACTTACACATAAATCGTGAGACTGTGCTTGTCTCTGCTGCTGCTGGTGCAATTCGTTGTTATTGTTGCCATTGTACATACGTCCTGTCCTACCTGAAAAACCTGAGAGTTGAGAGAGTTTATTTGGATAAAAATGTCAGCTTTTTAATTGCTTCTGCATGCAGATAATATCCATCATTTTTGAAAAGTATATTATAGGAATTATTTATCGTTATTATTTCAACAAAGTGATATATTCTACATTGCACTGAAAAGTGACGTTGCATCACAGAAGCCATTTTTCAAATTAGTCGACAGTCAAATGGCCAACAAAATATACATACATACACACACACCGTTAAAACACAATAAACAAGAATATTTAGGTATGCCTACTAATGTCAGATATGATAAAAGCCTATGGGCAGTAATTATTACTAAACGACGCAAGTAGGTAAATGTTGGCAAATAATTTGAGGCGTGTGTACCAATTAATGCAAACGCTTGTAATTATCTTGAAAAGTTATTATAACTGCTTTAACTTGTAAGACGACATACCAGAGAGTAAGCACTTACAAATTTTAAATGTGTCACTTTCAAGAGACATCAGTGAGCTCTAAATGGAATGAGGATTAACTCGCTCCATTATAGATTGAGTGCTTCATCTAATCTATCAATTAATCTTTCAAATTGTGTACTTTGCAAAGTGACAGAGACAAAGCGGGAGACCACAGGATAAATGGCTGAAATTTATTTAAAGCAACCAATTCACCATTTTTACTTCTTCCTATCATTTCATAATAACCCTACTATTAGCCAAGAGTTAGCCGTGGATGCAAGTGTCGTTATCTGTCATTGCACAGAAAACAATTTGTTCAACATAAGGCGATACCTTTTATAGCGTTTATCTATCCATCGATAAGGATATTATGAGGGTAAAGGCGACAATGGTTCTAAAATATTCTAGTTTCTTCAAATATGTGGCCACACAGCACAGCAGTGACAGTGACTCATCAACAATGTAGGTAGGTAGAATATGTATCATAAATTATTTCTAAAGAGCCAAGTTCGTCGACTGATATAAATCTGTCATTTATTTGCCAAATTCTGTCAATTCATTGTCCATTCTAGTCTTTTTCTTGAAAAATGAAAAATTGAATTGGATTTATCGTAAAAAATGGTTTTGAAAGAGTATAATACGCAACGCGCGTCTTAATGATTTGGTGATAAAGGCACAAAGAGTTATATTGTTGCCATTTTTGCAAGAGAGTATTTGTTATTCTGAAATGGAAACGCAGCTTCAAGAATGCTATAAAGTGCAGTAAATCAGAAATCGTGTCGAAGTTCTTAATAGTTAATGACATGCAGGTATCATTAAGATGTCCACGTAAACGACTCCCTCATCAGCTCCCTTGTCAATTAAAATTGTCATAATATTTTGTCATCAACATCAACAACTTACATTACATACAACTCATTCACCATCAAATTTAAGTACTTAGAGGGAACATGCATGATGACACCACCAAAGAGACCATCTTGCGTGCACAAAATACATATTCCTATTGAACAGGCACGGACTGACGGACAAGACATTATCATAATCATATTTGTAATAATATATGTGTACGCACTTTTTACTAACAAAAAGTCATAAAAGTATGACTTGGCAAATAAAGAAGTTTGTAAAAAGCGATAAACGAAATACCTGCATTATTGCAGCAAGATGCAACAACAACCGAGCACGTCATTCCTGTCTTCTTGTGGTAAAGAGAGGATGTAATGTAATATCATATATTTTTTTCTGTCTATTTAAAGAACTCCAAATCACATCGATGTACATCATACGTAACATTAATAGAGGCAACACTGTAAATCATAATATTACTTTTTAAACAGTGTCACATCAAAAAAAGATTCGTGTCATGTCATCGTCGTAGCAGAAGTAGTGGACACGGCAGCAGAGAAGCAATAATAATCTCATCCGCAATAAGATAATTTTTCTCTCTCTCTCTAGAGTGAAACATTTCGTGTTGTTGGCAAACTACCATCAGCCATGCCTTTGGAATGATGATATTATATGAGGCTGATGTTGATTTGATGACAGGCTGCACAAGCCAAACACTATAAAACAAAACTATAATTCACGACGCATCAACCGGTGGAGAGAGATATGGATGATGCGTGTTTTGCAACTGCAGAAGGGTATTTTTTATTTGAATTTATTCACTTAATAACAGAATTTGAAAATTTTTATGGACGCACATAAAACTTACCGGAGAATATTTATGCATAATGCAAACTGTGGACAGACAGTTGCACACTACATAAAGTAGGTAATAATAATATTTAGGATGGTATATGGGCTAAAAGAAAAGGCAAGTTCTATTAAAGTCACGTACAATTCATAATTAGGATAATGGCAAGTTGTACACATAAGTAATGCATGTCTACTGTAATCTTCAACGCGAGGCAGGAGAAGCTATATGCAGTGCAGACAGACGATCGCCGAAATTCCTTTGAAAATATTACAAAAAAACGAGTAGTGGGAACTTTCGGCTTTTATAAAGGAATGCCTTCATGTCTTCCTGAATCACGAATAGTTTAAATGGGAAAAATAAACAACCCGGCACTAGCAATCATAATTCTATAAGAAATCCAGAAAGCAACCATTTTCTAAAGAATACAACCTATCTTCAATGGTCCATAAAATTACTGGATTCTCAAGGTTTATCTCTCTGTAACTAACTACTCAAGGAATTGCAAAGCATTGATGGTCTAATGCACATAGAAAGGATGATGATGATGATAATAATAATGTTGATAATATTTTGATGAACGTTTAACGAAACAAGTGGAGGCTTCCGTCCTTCAGAGAGAAAGACACACAAATCTCATTTCCTAGCCACATTACCGCAAAAAACCATCTCGCACAGCGCAGCGCCCATAATTTTGAGGTTATCGTGAAGGAATGTTAGAGAGGCAGGATGATTTCACGTACGAACAAACGCACAATAATTTTATGGTGCAATACTGTCATGTTGTTGTCTTGAAACTACTCTTAATTACTACCTTGGGTAAATGGATAGTTTTGAGAACGAACCGCCTATCATTGAAAGGAATAAGGGATTATGGGAAGCGAGAAATTTACAACGCTTTGTCCAGCCATTTTCTTCGTTATTACTTCCAGATTGCGGTGATAACAAAATAGCTCTACGGCTTTTGTGGTCCATCATGGCATGGGTGATGCAACCAGATAATGGACAGTTTATCTATAGGAAGGAAAGATAGTTCATCTAACATTATTTTTCGCCTTATCATAATCGTAAGTCCTCTTGAAACAATTGAAGCGTGACTGATGTTCTTCTGCCCATTTTATGTTACACGACCATGTTTGTTGGTGATGCTGATGATGACGATGCAAAAGATGATCAGATTGGTTTGACCAACTGGCATTGTTGCTAGTTGGTAAAACACTTTAGATTTCTAGCTCTTCCTATTGTTCTCGTCATTATCAAAATGTAATTATCGTAAAAATGGACGTGTTCCGTACATTTATTTCACTTTCTATATTAAAAAAGATATCCAGCATTTTGTAAGCTCTCTATGTTATAAAAAGGAAAGAGTCCATATTTCGGGAAACATTTTAGGAAATTATAGTTGTGCGTAGACCTGAAAATGTAAACTATGGAATCGTGACGCTGTTGTTGTGTCATGTCAGAGATGACTCTTCACGTACAGTATACTTATAACTTGAGATGAGATTGTTTGATGGACATGTTAGCATTTTGTTTTTACAATTTTCTTGTATGTACAAACATGTCCGACATGTAAAAACTGAAATACAACAAGTGGACAATCATTAACATCAACAATGTTTCGTCGTAGCATTTCAAAACGAAGATGTTTTCCATGACATGCATAATACGCTATTATTATGTACATACATCTATATGTCACGAAAATATGCGACTTTATTATTTGGGTAGGTATATTTATTCCAGATAAAAGTAACTCTCGAAGCATCTCCACGCTTTGTGTAAAAGAGATCACAGCAGCAGTGTAAAACAAAGCGGACCTACGCATAGTTGAATTATGTAACTTTGGATAGAAAAAATAACTTGAAAACCATGAAAGAAGTACTGAACTACGCTAAATGTTGGACACGACACGCTGTTATATATCCTTTCGCTAGAGTCTTTAACATTTTCGGTGAGAAATGTCTCACGTAAAATTTCGCTCAATGCACTAACGGAAAGGTCGGGTATCTCTGAAAACGAAATGGTCTTCGGATTATACTTCGGATTTTCTGCCGTGCACAATAAAATGTTTCAATGATTAATTAACGACTTTAAATTCAATTTACCTGGCATTATTGGATAAATTTTTTAAAAAACCTCGTTGGAAAGTATGTAACTTGTCCCCATAATCAAAGCTAAACAGTTTGCAAACGTACAAAAAGGATAATGCAATGATTAGTCATAAGATATCTGAGAGCTTTCGTTTTCAATTCATCGCCATCACTTTCATTTAAAAGTGTGATTTGCTTTTCTTGCTTCGTAAACTATCGTAAACACTCCGTTAATCTGTTTAGCACCCTATTCTTAAGACCGTATGATTTGCAATTCGTCACTAATCCAAAAATCACCAGACTACTCCTCGGCGGAAAAACTACCTTTCCATTTTATCCATCTTCTCAAATAAGTCATCATAAACTTTCAATTCAGCAAAACTCAAAGACATAAAAATCTCAATTCGTAATGGGCCCAAAAAAGGATTTGCTTGCTGACATCAAAATCTGTACCTCACTCACAGAAAACATTGTAATCCGTGTTCTGAATTTTCAATATGAGCGATAATACAATACGTACAACTGCACAAAATCCATAAGTATTCCTCCTAAACTACTCTCCTTAAGACTCTTCGATATCTCGTCTCTGCCTTAAATCCTTGAAATTCAATTTAAATTTCAGATTTAAATTCAACATTGGTGACAGACGGACGTACGGCGTATGCATAAGATATCGAAAATTGATTGCGCAACATTTTCATCGTATACTTATCAATTTTTGAATCGATTCTTTTCTCATCTGGCCACAACTTGATAAATGCATGCAAGTCTCTAGATCCTTCAATGACTCGTGAATGACACCATTCATGACTGCATACAAATTCATCATTTTTATTGTGTGGCCCCAATCAATTACCGTTCTTTAGACTTCAACAGGCAGATATTAACTTTTTCACAATAACTGATTTGAAAACAATATTTTTGCTGATTGGCAATGATGGCGATGTTGATGATAATGGAAAAACCTACAAGTCATATCCTGAAAACTTCAACTACATCCAATCCATCAGGGAACACGTTCTCCATTTGCATTTCCACATGCATCATGAACTCTTACAATTTTTAAACATCAGCAGCAGACGACAGAGAGGACCACTAACTAAGTCCTCTATGCTCCTTTACGTTCAACCTTTTATGAGAAACAAAGGATTTGTTAATTGCTTTCAAAAAATAGGATTGACTTGGCATGATGACTCATATGACATTAACATGACATGTCATGTCCCCTCTGCGTTTTTACGTACTGCCGTGTTGTAATTCAAATCGATAATCTTTCAATTCATTCGTTCCTACAACATGTCTCCTGTCTTTTTTTTCGAATGCAGTTATCGCCATTAAAATGCAGTACAACAATAAAACAAACATAATATTATACGACTCGTACATGGTCGGTTAGAATCACTTGTCTTAAAAGGAGTAAATGAATCGAATGATGAATCAATGAAACAAAACAAATTACTTTTACTCATGCATGCACAGATCCCATTTTAAAATTTATTTTACTCATTGAGAAAGACACAAAGTTTGCTTGTACTACAAGTAGTGAGTGCGTTAGAAACTTTGATGATGATTATGATGCAAGCAAAGATGCAACTCTGCAAATCATAATCTACTATGTCTTCTTCTCACTCTTTTTTACCTTTTACCCACCACCACAAAACTACACATTACAGAACCCCAAATATTTTTTGTGCATTTCCTTTGTCCATTCATCATGTTAACCGCTGTTGTTGCTATAAAACAAAGAGCCGCCGTTATTAGACCAGCAAGTTTAGTCAGCTTGTTCGACCAGTCATATATTTTGATCCTGTTGTTGCAGATGATGATGCTATGCTGACTCGAATTTTACGTGTACCACCACTAACAGCTAATTAAGTTACTTTTACACAACATACATTTTAAAAATACATAAATGTGCATGTGTCATCATGTTTGTATGTTTTTGCAGAGAACCCTCTTCATCATCACACGGTCTTGTTACTCAACATCATCCCAACAGTGTTACATTTCAATAATGCAATAATTATTTCTTCTCGCGTCGCCACTGTTGTCGTTACATTTGGTTGGTTTTGTCGTGAGCAGAAGAAAAATTATGTAAAACTTTGTTGGTCTGGTGGTGACTGATGATGACTGGTAAGTAAAAAGTGAGTCCGTAAAAATTTATGTTTTTACAAGTTGGTCGAATAGCATAGGTAATAATATATGCCGGCAGTACAAACGGAGAAGTCATAAAACAATCGATGGCATTGTTTTCGCATCCATGGGCATTACAAGGCGCAAGAAAAACAGGGAGAGATGGCCAAAGACAACTCACATAAATATATTTATGCAAAAGTAATTTGTCATTTTTCTTTCTTCACGATTTTATTAATCGGTAGACATAAATCTGCTCCTACCGTCATCACCATTACCACTCATGTTGATGACATACTCAGAAAAGTAAAATTAAATAAATTATTATCACGTTGCATCACAGTTTGGGGCAAGCTGCAAACAGGTACAGTTATAACAGGTGTTGTATTTTGGCAAAGTGAGAATCACATACAATTATAATATGTTTTTAATTGGTTCATTTACTTGTGATTTTGAAGAGGTGTTTATTAATATTACCGGAAGCTACATTCAATAAATAGACCGACTCGTCGAATCTCATAAAGAGCTACTTATTGCGTACATAGAAGCCTAATGAACAGATTGATATATTGCAGTGTTGTGCCACTTGCATAAGTATAAACGAGTCCCTTAAATCAATCACTTGATAGTAGATTACCTACCTACGTACCGCCACCAATGCTGCAACTTATAATCTGCCTTTAAATGTCAAATGTCACTGATTGAAATTTTTCTAATAATTATCGTCCAACTTCATACAAAATATTAGTGCAGCAGAATCCAAGTGTAAAAAATGGCATAAAATCCAATTAAAATCTCATAGATCTCCTTCATCACACCTTCTTTTTACACACTTTACCATACATTATTAATGATTTTTTTTCTATTCGTAAAACAATAAGGAAACGACCGATAGATGAGAACGAAAGTTTTTAGGTACCGTCATTTCAGAATGACTATAGTTGTGTAGTTTATGATGATCGGGTGGCATGCAATATTATTTATTTCATAACAAATAACCCCGCTCACCAAAAAAATCAACTCATTTCATTCATTCCACCACCAATTTTGTGAATCACTGTCAATATGATGTCTGCAGAGAAACAGGATTCTGGGAAGAACGTTACTGGTAGTTGAGTTGCTTCTTTTGAAAATTTCTAGACCACTTATTGAGTGAATGACACATTTCATAAATAAATAAATACTTCTTTAAAAATATTTGTAGGATTGCGTTTCTAAAATTTGAAGAATAGGTTCGCATGTCATATTAAATTGCAGTTCTCATTTCTTGCAATGCTCACTCATAGCCAACACAGTTATTGTTACTACAATGATTAAAGTTCCTCTAATTAGACTGTTTTTTGAAAAAAATGGGGTGATATTTCTTGTAATAAAAATACCTACATCATCTTGTTGCGCAAAACTATTTGTGACACATTCTGTGCGTGATTCAGGTAAACTTTTGAATACATTCTCTGTATACAAGGAGCGTCGTGAATGAAGAACTTTATAGGTGCGCATTTTTAAGGAACTTCCCTTGCTAATCTTCTATGAAAATGTTGCTGCTCTATTTTATTTACCATAAAAGAGAATAAAAGCATGAAAGTAGTAGACTGGAAAAGATTATGAAATATAATTTGCATAATTCATTCCATTTTTGTCAACAATGGAAGACAATTGAGTTTCAATCAAGAAACCACCGCCGCCGCGCCTGGCCTAACGGGAATGAACATTACAAATTGGGTGAGGGTTATTCGGCACCGGCAGTCAATCGATTAATTAAAAATGCGTGCTTGAACGATAAAACAATTCCCCAAAATGTAGTGTAATGTAATCTTAAATAACAAGATCCTGTTTACTGACAAGTCTAAATGCACTTAAGGCCAGATATTATCACAGGAACATTAATTGGCTAATTGGATTAATGCGGCAACACTGTTTATTACTTTTTTGTACCTTCACTACTACCCTTTTATTATGTTATGTTTAATGGGGCAAACTCATTCTTACAGTCCTTTTTAAAATATGTGGGTGTCTTCTGTGATACAGAATTATCCCAATTATCAAATGCATCTTGTTTTGATAAATACGATTATTGGAATTATTGTATAATGATTGCACATGGGCTAATGAACGTCTATGTTAAATCAATTGCTTAATGGTGCAGCATACATTCCAAAATGCAACATATCTTCTGTTCCCTACACTTGCACTGAATGAATCAATCTAAAATATCTGTATAGGTAACATAAAAGCACAATCACTTCAACCCATTGCAATTAGCGCAAAAGCAGCAGTGGCTAAGATCTGGCATAGCACAATTTCGATTCATTCAGATCAAAACAAATTGTATCAGATCACAAAAGCCAAAACCAAGCCATCTAAAAACTTATTCATCCCTGTCAACTTAAAAACAAAGTGCATGCTGTAGCAAGGTGGCTGCATTTTTGTGCATACCTACTTGCATACAAGTTTACCCTATTGTTTAAAAATTGCACCTGTTTGTGCTAAAAGAAATGCAATAAAGCTAGTTGATAAATACACTTTAACATTATCGCCATTGAATAAAAAAAAATAAAGACAAAGTCAGTAAAATGTCCTGCCCAAACAAACCCCACCAACTAAATAATGTATGAACTGTGCATTGTGTATTCCCTACATACTAGATTATCCTCGATTATCCACATCATTTCGTTTTTTTAAATTTTGCTTATGTATATCGATGGTGGTACGCATGCATTTGACTGCATAAAAGACAACGGCAAAAGTAACAACTCTTTTTTTTATATAAAAACCCCATCGTAATTGTTGTAGAGCACTTTTGCATATATCGCTTCTTAATGAATGAACCAACAACACAACAATGCAAGCTAGTTAGGTTGCAACAACAAAAGCCACATGCAAAGCGCAGCAGTAGTACAGCAACAGCGACTTTTCAGTGACGCTTTGAAATGCGTATGCCTTTTTGTAGCGTAGACAGAAACTGACACTATCAAACTATAAGTTTACTGCAGATACCTATTCAATAAAAGATTGCACTATTAAAACATGAGCAGGTACAGCACTAAACAATTTCAACTGAAAAGGCCCATCTAGTCTCTCAGTTGTCTCAGTGCGCTGATTCGAGCAAGGTGTATGCGCTGTTACTTATCTTCGTACATATGTACGTACGCATTGTTACACAAGTTCCCTTTAAAAAAGTCTATGCCTGGTAATCTATCTGTACTCTAAATAGTGGTGTGGCAAATCAAAAGTCCATTTTGCTACCTTTAGCTTTTTTCATGTTTCATCGAGCAAAGTTAAACTCGACATCAAAAGAATAACAACAAACATCACTTTTACTCTCACTTGAATGAGTAAAGTGTTTTATCTTTCGCCGTAGTAGTGGACGACGAGAGGTACATAAATCGTCCATTATTGTTGTGCAGAGAGTGTGTGTAAACATACCTAATTCCAACTCAAGTCTTTGTTTTCATTCCTTTTTTTCTTCAGCCAGACAAACAACCCTAGTTTTATAGTGACCGACAAGTTTCCTTTTCATTCAGCTTCAGTTTTGCTGTTCCTCAGTCTGCTTCGTTCTGAGAACCGGTTTCCCACTGACCGATTTCGTCCATTTTTCAATAACACATTTTACCGTCGAAGGGAAGACCATTAAACTGAAATCCATCTTTGTTTGTGTTTTGATTTCTGATCATTGCTCTTTTTCTTCTTCTTTGTCATTTTCGCCTTGCTCGTGTTCTTGTGATTGAGTTGAATGCTATGATATTTGAATCCATCTTTTCCGTGCGTGCTCTTTCGTCATAATAGTATTTACGCACACGGAAGAGCGGTGTCAGTACAAGAAATTCAATGTTTTTCTGTGGCCTTTATTATTTCCACAATCGTGAGACTTGAAGGATTCAGGATTTGCTTCTGTACGCCATACGTGCAACAGCTTTTGCCGTAAATTGAAACTGAAAGTGAAATCACTTGTTTTGATTTCTGACACTTATCTCTGGTGGGATTCATCATTATTATAAATCTATTAGTGCGCTGTGCGGGTTGTTATCCTTGTCACCCAAGTTTGAATACACTTCCCACAACACCTTTGTATTAACTTCTTGGGTCACGACAACAAAAGGGATGCTGTGTGTATTAACATGAATGGAAAATAGGAAGGAAGCTTCTGTCTAACAGTTGTTCTATGAATGCATGTGGAAAAAATCGTGTTTTAATCTATCTAATTGGATAATGCGACCAAGTTAGTGGAAGGCGTATACTTACATGAAAGTAAAACCTTGTTTGATTGTTTGCAGCCAAACAACATCCGACAATATACATTACATTAATGAGCCATCCATACGATTCCCAGTGATCCGTAATAACGTCAATGAAAACGGTGAACTTATATAAATATAAAGACAAAATTGATCTTCTAGTTCAAAAGTGTGAAAACTGAGTCAACGTCGTGTCATTATCAGCACAGCTCACGACAATCATTTTACCTAATAATCATCTAAATGCATCTCTTCATTGACAAATTTTATTGAAATGAATTCAAGATTTCGAAAATAGGAAACAATTTTGATCATCATCATCATAATATAAAGTAGCAGCAATAATAATATCAATTCAACCTATAACTGTAGCTGTTATTGTGAAGGAGTGCAAAAGTTGTTTCGCTTTTATTCTTGGAGCCACTTACGGAGTACGAAACCTACTATTATCATTGCATTGTTGCATATTGCTTGCATCAATTGAAATCAAATCTCTTTTCTTGGTTGCTCTTGATGTTGATCATCAAAAAAGTGTTGTGACAAATTCTTAACACGGCCCAACCACATTGCACTGCATTCACCAAAGTGTGAAGAAGGGAGAGATAGATAAAAAAGTTGAAATAACTTACTTCACAAGATAACACCCGAGACACCGACAAGACCTGTACGAAAGGACAAGGGGATTGAAAAAAGGACAACAAAAAATATCGACGGTATGCTCTCTGCTCCTCAACCGATCAAACTTGATCTATCTCAATAATAATAACGTCAGTAGTAATCACGGTTCGACAAGCAAAGTGCATGCACCTTCGGACAGATTGATCTATGCTTATTATAGAATATTTATGCAGATTTATTTCTTGAAGAAAATTTAAAAGTCCAAAAAGGTACACCTGCTGAAGGAAAACAGATTGATTGGATTGCAATTAGACGAGTTTTGAAACAAAATATGCAAGAATCAATTCACGATCATTGAGTATCACTTAAAGCAAGTCAAATTGTAGTTAAGATAAGCAAAGCACGAAAAAAAGTTGATGTATTGTTGCAAATTTTTTTGTGTCAATTTGTTACTCACTTTTTTTGCCGATTTGATTGTCTAAAAACGTCTGCATGATATATATATAAAGTAGGAGAAGAAGCCGAGAAGAGAAGTTCATCAGTTGCATTTTTTATTTATTGATTGATCATTGTTATACATTAGTAATCGTATCGTATCATTTTTTTGTATATATTTTCAGCTGCAATTTGATGAATTACTTTTAACACTGGTGTTTGAATGAAGTGGAACAAGAGAGTTGAAAAAAAGTGGACAAGTGTGTGTACAATCTTCGGCAGCAGCAGCAGCCGAGAGAAGTGAAGGAGGAGTTGTTATAAATGTGATGTTGGCTGTTGTGAGGTGATATACAACGTGACTGAGACTATCAAACAGGAATATTTTTATGTCAACCGTCATCATCATCATCATCGCCACCAACTTTATCGACACCGACGACAATCACCCTACCACCATCAAAAAGAACAATATTATTATTTTTAAGAGGACTTCACGCTGATAGCCCCAATATTTTTTTCTTCTTCTGAGATCCAACAACACTTGCAAAAGTTATTTTTGGAGTTCACAAATAAATTTTTAAGACAAATATTATGAGGATCGGGGCTAGATGAAATACAATCTCATTGTTTATGAATGTAACGAAAAAATACAATGGACACTTGTGTGATATGAAATTACAGTGATCCCACAGCAGTTGTAGTTCAAAAGTGTTTGCACGGAGTGAGTAAAATACTCAGGAGGAAGACTTGGTTATTTTTTAATTGGACAAGACAATAATAATATACCATTCAATTGATTGAATAATAATAACATTATCTGCAGTATCTCCATCCCCTATGGATATGATTTGATTTTTATTATTAATAATATTACAATTCAATAAAACTTTTTAAATAGTCATCATTGTGCAATCTTCGTCGTTTACAAAACAAGACAGTTATATAAAAGTGCTTCTGCATGCACCACCACCACGGCAGTGCATTTAGGTGAATGAATTTAATTGAAATCAAAAGGACAAGACATGAGAAGAAGTTGAGAGAAAACGAACGTTGCCGATGACATGAATGACTGTGACAAGAAGGCACTAAGCCAAAATAACGCCAAGAAGTATCGATTCTTCGTCATAAAATGATTGATTAATATCGAATCAATATCAATCCATTTGATAATACCTATCAATGCTCTTCTGCTTCTATGCACGCAGCAACGCGGGCCAAAAAAATCTGCAATAAATTGTTTTAGTTGATATCCTTTTTGATTGATGAACAGCCAAACAGTCTTTGCGATTTTTAAAAAATAAAATAAGGAACAGTCATAATTAAATTTCGACTTTCGAAATCACCAATCGCTTCATCATCATCGTCGTCGCCTAAGAAGAAGTACGGAATAAAAGTAAGTCACGTCACAGAGGACAAAAGGCAGCATAGGAGTCTCCCTGCTTCTGTGCAGCAAGTGGATTCGTTTAAACAATAAAGATGACTTTTTACACCACTACCAGCAGCAACGACGTAATCTACAGCGAAAAATGCAGTTTACGTGCATTTTCTTAAGTAACTGAATGAATTTGCAACAATAAAAATTCAGGGCTGATGATGATATCGTAATAACAATAAAAAGTAATATTGTCGAATCCCACAATAATGATATTGTTGGACAAGTTTATGATTTGAAAGTGTGGACAAGCTGCATGATAAGTGCATAACTTGTATTTAAAATAGTGTAACTACTGTTTTGGCACTTGGTCGACAATTTGAAATTTAATTACCATTTCAATTATCATTTTATTACGGCAATAGGACAAGTGCAGAGGTGAATATTTTTTCAAGTGAAGAAATAGACGTTTGCTCTTGCGACTATTCCTCCTCGTCCTTTTTTAAGGAAGACATATTTATCAGTTCATTCAAGAGGGTGTTTTTATCAATAAAGTTTTTTTTTTTGCAAAAATGTCGGCCACAATGAGGTTATCAGTGGTGTCGCACATGTTTCTCGTGGTGTTGTTGCTGGCCTTTTCTGGCACATTGTCAGAAGTCAAATGTCTAGACAGTGTTGTGAGCAGCACCAGTAGTAAGTTGGTAAGTAGTTCATCTTCCTCACAAGTCAAGTCTACCATCTCAACTGCCTCCTCCTCATGGGAGCCGCAGGTCAGGTCCGCCAGACAAACATCTGTCGTAACGGCTTCATCGCTTCCAATGGGACCGGTGTTCACTGGAAGGACCGTCATCACCAGCGCCAGCGCCGTGAACAACAATGGATCTACCTCATCAACCAACTCCAACAGGTCCTCTGTTTCTAGTAGTCGGAGTGGCAGAAATTACGACGCGAGCAGTACTACTCAACAGCAACAAACCACTACCGTGCCATCCGTCATTTCTGTCAGATCAATTGTTACCTCAAATAACCCCGGTCCTGTGTACGCCGCAAGCTCCAGTAACATCTCACCTCAGAGGGCCATTGCCAATGCGTCCGGCTTCTCTTCTCCACGAAACAAGTAAGGACGATTTGAAAAGCTTATCCTAAATCTAATTGGCATTTATATCAATAATGAAAGCGCTTTCATTAGTTGGGTTAGGAGTAATTGCTTCACAAGTGCTTGTTAGGCAACAAGAGCAGTATTTCCTTTGTTGTCATTTGTATTAGAATTAAGAACATTGCTTCTATAATTAAAGATATTCTCTAGTAGTTACACCACTCCCGTTGCGCTGCCTCGCATTATGTATGTACGCAATTAGTGTTGTTCTCACTTCCTCTGTGTGCATCATCAATGGTTTGCTTGCTCATAGATTACATCTCTGTTTAACCGCTGCTGTATTGAAAATATCTGGTAAACAATAATGAATAATGATAATTGCCACTTTCTTGTTTTATATAATGGCCAGCTTAAATTGGCTTAATTAATGAATTGATGGTTAATGAAAGAAAAACTGAACAAAATGGTTGCCAGTAAAATATATAGTAAATGGCCATTTATGGAAGAAATGGGTTCATAGTTCACACACTTTCTCATATTTCCTTTTTTGAACCGTACACATCGTGACTGCACCAGTAGCATGTCATGTTACGCGTAATGTAAATACAAGCAGTGGCTATTATTAACGGTTTGACAAACCATCTATAGGCAAACAATAACGATCAAATGAATTTGCCTAAAATGTTTGATGCAAAAGCAGTAAACTGAAAAGAACTTCCATTTCCTTACATTTCGGGATTATTTAGTGCTTCTACGCTCCCTTTAAGTTTGAACAAAAAATTTAACGTTAACGTTAATATTTTTGTGCTCATTGTTGATTTTTAACTAACTTGATCATCCTGATAAAAATATTATGCAAGTCAACATTTTACGACATCCCAATCGTGATACGTCCAGAAATAGAAACAGCAAATAAGTCGCTAGAAGTTAGAGATCCTAGTTAATCTGTTGACTAATAAAATTCCTGCGAGATGCGATTGAGAAATAATAGAACAAGTAGTAAAATTAAATTGTTCAATTTACTTTCCTTTGGGATTCATGTTTCCTGTTTTGTACCAAAGTGCTAAATTACTAATTGGACTAAAAGTTTTATAGTACCAAGCTATTTTGCTAATCACCTTATTTGATTTAGACAGCATTTCATCAAACATTACCAAGAAGTTGATAAAGCGTCTAATGATTTAGTTTAATTTACTCCAGATAATCTGAGCAATCGGTGACTATTGTTGTTATTGCGTTACGTTGGGTCTAATACGTGCAAGAAGCACGCAATTCCAAAAAATCTCAATTTTTGTGAGTACGTGAGGAAGTGAAAAAAAAATATTTGTGTATATCACAAAGTTATATCACACCCTCAACAACCCTCACGTAATCTCAACTCACGAAATATTTCATCCAAAAAATGATGTATGCTATTTGTGATATTACTATGCAATTTTCATTTTTTGTCCGTTTTTAATAATTTTAATCAGAACACAAAATTTCATGTACATACATGCCTACATGCGCATACGTCAGCATGCATAGTGGATTTCTGGGGAGGTACATTAGTTAAAAAGCAAAAGTGCACTCCGTATTATTACACAACATAAAACGTGCATAAAAATACGGAATTGCAGTTTTGTTACATGAATACACACAAAAAATCTGTTATTCTTTTTTTTGAAAAAAAAAGAAAAGGATTAGTAAATTGTAGCAAGTTGCAATATTATGTACCAATTTACTATAAACTGTAGCAAAAACGTGAAGTAGTACAAAACAGGTAGGCACCTAATCAGTCGATTGGGCTAACTGTTTCTAAATTTATGTTGTTGATAGTGTAAATATACGTGGTTAGTTCATGCTGAAAAATACATTATTGAAACAACACGTATACCAGTTTGGTAGACGATTGATTGATGCTTGATGTTGTGTTAACCAGTGCTGATTAACGATTACAAATACAATTAGATTGATTCCTACAATTTTATCCTTCCTTGCTTAATATTGACTGTTCTTTATCTGCTAAAAATCCAAAGCTTTGCGTTATATACAATGATAAATTGTTGAAAATATAAAATATACAACTGGAGTCGCAATTTCGGTTGCTGTAAATGCTTTGAAAATTTAAAGTAAAAAAGTCACTCTTCTGTGTTGGTAGGTATCATAATTTAAATGCCAAGTGCAATGCGACATAAGTTAAGTTTCATATAATGAAATCGAATTGAAATCATTATCTACAACTCGTGTGTACATAATTTCCCGAATACGGACTTGTATTAACAATTGCACAGCCAACCAGTACTTTTTCATCTCAATGATCGCTTTGTCTGCAAGACAAAATCTGTAATATGTACATGATATCAAGCATCGTTCTATCACCTTACGCTAGTATGCTTTTACAACTATCAGACTAATCGTTTTAAAATTTTAAAATTAAAAGGTAATTTATTTCAGCAGTGAAAACACAATCTCTTCTTAGATACGTACCTATCTAATTACAGATAAGATCAAGATAAGATAAAAAGCATAAAGTCTCTAACATCATTATATAACGTAGTCTACTGCTTCTTCATGCACTTTGTAGTGTGCGGGGCTAAGCCAAACTTTTTAAGTAACTTGAGGCAAAAGCTTCTAGCAAAGGTACACGTGCTGCACTAAAATATATATTAAAAAGAGAAACAACACGCCTTCTCCTCCAATGTAACCCACAGCCTTTAGCTGGCGTTACTCTGCGCTGTACATTCCCGTAAGTATGCAGTTCTATGAGTATATGTATAGGTGCCATTACGAGTAGGCACGTAAGTGTTGCTCTACAACTAGTGATATAATTTTTTATTGCTTTAAAAATTGCCAAGTGCATAAGCACATTTTTTGATAAAGAATCATCTCTTTTGAATCTTCTCACAGGCAGACAGACTAATAAAAGCAGTACAATATATAACAGCTAGTTTATCTAGTAATTATTCATTACCTCAACGAAATCTCTTAATTCTCTTTAGCCATAAGTTTGTACCTGTGCAAAAAAACTAACAACTTGTTCTACACCAGAATATCATAATGTATCCTGCAAACAGACAGTTTGCAAATGAGCTTGCCTTCTTGTGTGTGATCTATAGGCATCCGCTGCCTTTCTTTCTTTAAGCTAATTTGCCTTTTTGCCTTGAGGAACATGTATCTATCTACAAAATGTAGCAATTACTGGGCTGTTTTGTAGCGAACAGAAAAGCAAGCATTATAATTAATCCAAATGTATATTTAATTCATTAAATTATTCTGCTGATGGGACTAATGACTAAATTCCCACAGTAAATAAATGGCTTGAAGACAGCAGGATAATCAAATAGAAAAAATGGACGCAGTGAATTTTAAAGCTCTTTTGTCTATGATATAATCAGCGCAACTGAAGAGCAACATTTAGCACATGAGTAATTTTAAATTTCCTCTTGTTACTTTGTCGCTTTTTGTCTGTTGTCGCTGTCACCGTCATACGCAATAAATTAACGCACCTTAACAAAAGGGGCATCAAGACTGCACACAACTTCCACCATCCGTACTACCGTGTTTGCCTTTTTGAATGTGTCCTGTGCACACACGCCGTACGCACTAACAATGAAGACGGCAACGATAAAGGTGCAATTATATCAAAAATCGAAATGAATGGGACAAAGAGAGAAGAAAAGAGTATGGGATGGAGGAGAGGAAGAAGAGGCAAAGTGAAAACTTTATTTTTTGAAAATGTCCTGCAAAGCCAACATCCTGCAAAGTTCCCCCCTCCATTGCCACTTCCACCAGTCCATACAAACACACATGTCGTCCTCCTTCGTCGTCTTCCACCACAACAACTCACAGTAATAATTATTAATTATACCTGTATGATTAAAAAAGTGACTTTATTTGTTGAATAATACACTTATAAGGTATGCATATGCAAGCAAACGACATTGCAAATAAAGCAAGGAGCGTGTGTCATTCACTTTGCATAATGTGTACATAGATATATAATGCACGTCAATTAATAAACGGAAGGGAGTAATGATAATGTAATGGATTAGTACTTGACTTGACAAGAGAGTGTGTGGGTAAGAAGACAAATAAATAGGCATTAAAGTTGCAACCATAATCATTATAAAATCTTTGGCAGGAAGGAAGGAGGCTCTCTCACGTCATCAATATCGTCATCAATTCAACTTCTCTGGTTATTGACAGGGAGATTGTATGTCGTGCTCGGTGTTTTTGTCTTGATTCCTACAGAAATTATTATTATGTGATGATGACGATGTGTGTGTGTGTGCATAGCATAATACGTGCATGTTTTGTCGAAAAATAAACAATGGTCAATTTGATTCGATATTCGATGAGATGATGTTACAGGTGTTGTTCGAGTGGGTAGGTATTCACAAATGGTCATAAAAATCTTAACACTAAACTTAGGAACAACTTGGATTGTTAAATTTTATGCAAGGATAGGTTGCTTCTGATTCAATTTTGTGATTGTGAATGAGACATGGCTATTTACACAACACGACCCTCGTCGGTCGTGTGACGATCAACCGACCAAACCGGAAACTATTTTTTCCTTGTTGATTTTTTCTCCTTCTCACAATGTTTTGACTATTAATGTTGTAGTAGGGGATATCAGATCACTGATTGATGAAGAAAGAAAAAACCTTTTTTGCACGATAGCCCCATCGTAAACTGTAAGAATGTCGACGGTAGACATCATAACGCAGCATGGGACTTTGTTAATGAATGGCAATGCCAAATGTCAGCATTATTAGTCTTGTCGAGCACGGGCTGATTTGAAAACTGCATTGTGAGGAAATAGCTATGACATGAGTTGGGAAAATACTTCGTTTCTGTGTGTAGTAGTGCAGGGCAGTGTCCACATTACTGTATTTAAACTTTAAAAAGTTTACACACACACGTTTTTTATAATTATATCACTTTATCAACTTATCAGTAATTCACATTCTCTCTCTTCACATAAACAATCAGGTAGTTTGTAAAAATTATTGCTAATCGTCTTGTCTTGTTGTAAGGCTACTGACGATAACCTTTTTGCTTTCTGCTCCCTGTCGTTCATCGATATTTTCACACGCACTTGTCGTGAGGAGAGGAGAGTAACATGAAGATTTCTTGCTCATTGATGCTGGAAATGATCGGATGTATGACTGTCCCTACCTAACAATGCAATGTTCAAATATTATTTTTATTACTGATCATTGTTACTGGCCGAGACATCACACTGCACTTTAACGATTCTTTTTAATCTTCATATTGTTTAATTTTATTTTTTATGTAAGCAACTTCTCAGCAGTCGAAAAAATATTGAAAAAATGAAATGTTAATTTTTAGTAGACTACTGAACAGTTGACTTGATAATTTTTTAGTTAAATTATAAATTATCATTTTATGAACCCCATTGTGTCTGTAAGATATGTATAATATCAGTGGACGATTAGCAGATTTGATAACGGAATTAGAAACGCACGTTCAGTTTCAATATTCTCAAGAAGAGTCACATGTTTTATTGACTTTTTTCTTCTTGGGTAATTCCTTAGTAAACTTGATTATTACAAACGATCAAACGATTGTTTCTGATTTTTTCTGCGGTTATACAGTCTGCGCAAATGTTGAAGTACTAGTTGGTCAGTTGACACACCTGTCCTTTGTTGTCGCATTTAGTACCTTCGTGAATTACCGATGCATAATTTTGAAAAGACCATTAATTGTTAGTGCTAGCATTTAGCAAGTTACTGTAATGTAAGAAAAATTGAAAGAATAGAAGCATTCAAATGTTTATTGCTACCACGATAATCAAGTTGCAATAGAATTTTACTGCTGACGAATATAACGATAAATGTGCAATAATATTCTATGATTTAAAGATAGAAAAGAAAGAAGGCATAACGAAATTAATAAACTTCATTTTTTCTGCAGGGGTAATAATATGCAAGTGTTAGAATTGGCTTACAAAACACAATCTCTGCTCAATTACAAAAAAGACCATGCAAGCGAGTCACACAAGAAAAAAAATGTCATTTGCTTGTTTGTTTGTCAGTCAATCAAAGAAAGAAGCGTCGTGTCGTCGTGGGCCGTGGGTGTATCTTCTCATCTTTGCTAATGGCGAATATAGCGAAAACACTTAATAATGCAATTCAATATGAATAATATTATTGCAATTTTTGTTAAATAATGAAGATGATGACACGTTAAATAGTTTCTTCTTCATTTTTTGCCGACTGCGCTGACACTCCATTATAGTCCAATAGTAACTATTACAATTACAGTTCATTAATTTTTCATTTTCAACAGCTACGTGTGCATTTTGTATTTTTTCTCATCGTGATCATTGTCACCACACACATCATTCTAATCAAGTTGAGATGTTGATTGTTGGGATCAGATAAAAATGGATACAGGTATGCATACGTAATTCTTATTTTTTCGACTTGGACATTTTGCGATTTATATTATTATTAGTGTGCCACCACAACCAAAAACAGAAAATTAAGTAAACACGCGCATTAAATTTTGGAATTTTTTGACATATTACTTCTTTACTGGTCTCTTCAAACCTATTTATTAGCCCGGAAGGACTCTTCCTAGGGCTTCTCCAGATGCTCGCATGCTCACCGTGCCGCACGCACCGCACGCACCGTGGCGTGCCTTTTTGTATTCATTCATACACAGCAGCTCACTTTGCCTTCTTCGCTCTGCTCTACTCTTCTGCTATACTCATCAATGCCTCAGCGAGCTGAAACTTGGTACTCTGGGGTTTTCGATGATGGCGAATTTAATGAGAATAGTCTCGTGACCTTTTGACATTATTTGACCCGTGTGAAAGGTCAAGTTAACACAGAAGTGTGTTAGCGAGCTGAAACTTGGTACTCTGGGGTTTTCGATGATGGCGAATTTAATGAGAATAGTATCGTGACCTTTTGACATTATTTGACCCGTGTGAAAGGTCAAGTTAACACAGAAGTGTGTTAGCGAGCTGAAACTTGGTACTCTGGGGTTTTCGATGATGGCGAATTTAATGAGAATAGTCTCGTGACCTTTTGACATTATTTGACCCGTGTGAAAGGTCAAGTTAACACAGAAGTGTGTTAGCGAGCTGAAACTTGGTACTCT
This sequence comes from Sinella curviseta, assembly GCA_004115045.4. Taxonomy (NCBI): domain Eukaryota; kingdom Metazoa; phylum Arthropoda; class Collembola; order Entomobryomorpha; family Entomobryidae; genus Sinella; species Sinella curviseta. Next base: position 10,626,488 of record CM023202.3, on the reverse strand, counting down.
GGGGTTTTCGATGATGGCGAATTTAATGAGAATAGTCTCGTGACCTTTTGACATTATTTGACCCGTGTGAAAGGTCAAGTTAACACAGAAGTGTGTTAGCGAGCTGAAACTTGGTACTCTGGGGTTTTCGATGATGGCGAATTTAATGAGAATAGTCTCGTGACCTTTTGACATTATTTGACCCGTGTGAAAGGTCAAGTTAACACAGAAGTGTGTTAGCGAGCTGAAACTTGGTACTCTGGGGTTTTCGATGATGGCGAATTTAATGAGAATAGTCTCGTGACCTTTTGACATTATTTGACCTGTGTAAAAGGTCAAGTTAACACAGAAATGTGTTAGCGAGCTGAAACTTGGTACTCTGGGGTTTTCGATGATGGCGAATTTAATGAGAATAGTCTCGTGACCTTTTGACATTATTTGACCCGTGTGAAAGGTCAAGTTAACACAGAAGTGTGTTAGCGAGCTGAAACTTGGTACTCTGGGGTTTTCGATGATGGCGAATTTAATGAGAATAGTCTCGTGACCTTTTGACATTATTTGACCCGTGTGAAAGGTCAAGTTAACACAGAAGTGTGTTAGCGAGCTGAAACTTGGTACTCTGGGGTTTTCGATGATGGCGAATTTAATGAGAATAGTCTCGTGACCTTTTGACATTATTTGACCCGTGTGAAAGGTCAAGTTAACACAGAAGTGTGTTAGCGAGCTGAAACTTGGTACTCTGGGGTTTTCGATGATGGCGAATTTAATGAGAATAGTCTCGTGACCTTTTGACATTATTTGACCTGTGTAAAAGGTCAAGTTAACACAGAAATGTGTTAGCGAGCTGAAACTTGGTACTCTGGGGTTTTCGATGATGGCGAATTTAATGAGAATAGTCTCGTGACCTTTTGACATTATTTGACCTGTGTAAAAGGTCAAGTTAACATAGAAATGTGTTAGCGAGCTGAAACTTGGTACTCTGGGGTTTTCGATGATGGCGAATTTAATGAGAATAGTCTCGTGACCTTTTGACATTATTTGACCCGTGTGAAAGGTCAAGTTAACACAGAAGTGTGTTAGCGAGCTGAAACTTGGTACTCTGGGGTTTTCGATGATGGCGAATTTAATGAGAATAGTCTCGTGACCTTTTGACATTATTTGACCTGTGTAAAAGGTCAAGTTAACACAGAAATGTGTTAGCGAGCTGAAACTTGGTACTCTGGGGTTTTCGATGATGGCGAATTTAATGAGAATAGTCTCGTGACCTTTTGACATTATTTGACCCGTGTGAAAGGTCAAGTTAACACAGAAGTGTGTTAGCGAGCTGAAACTTGGTACTCTGGGGTTTTCGATGATGGCGAATTTAATGAGAATAGTCTCGTGACCTTTTGACATTATTTGACCCGTGTGAAAGGTCAAGTTAACACAGAAGTGTGTTAGCGAGCTGAAACTTGGTACTCTGGGGTTTTCGATGATGGCGAATTTAATGAGAATAGTCTCGTGACCTTTTGACATTATTTGACCCGTGTGAAAGGTCAAGTTAACACAGAAGTGTGTTAGCGAGCTGAAACTTGGTACTCAGGGGTTTTCGATGATGGCGAATTTAATGAGAATAGTCTCGTGACCTTTTGACATTATTTGACCTGTGTGAAAGGTCAAGTTATCACAGAAGTGTGTTAGCGAGCTGAAACTTGGTACTCTGGGGTTTTCGATGATGGAGATTGCTAAGACATTTGTAGCTTGAACTCGTGATCTCACTTTACGCCAATGTCAGAGGTCAATCATATATAGACGTGTGCTACATGACTGGAACTGGGCAGACGGAGGTTTTAAGGTTTCGAAAGTTTAGACGCTTACTTAAACCTGACGGGCAACTTATAACTTAGGAAAGTTTTATTTTTACTTTTTTTATTATTTACACAGCTTCCGTCTTTTTGAGATGCAAAGGTGTTTGGCTAATAACTTGTAATATTTTTTTCTTTATTTTTGTAAAGTCAACTTAATGCTTTTATGACCAACTTCGCCACGAGGTTTCCCTTCCTCTTCAGCCTTTGCTTCGCACCTTCTCAACTCATCCTATCGCATACATTCAACATCACGCTCGACAATGACCACAGATAACCCCTGCGAGGAGGATTGGGGATAAGATCCCTCAAGCTCGCATTATTATGATGTGGTCAAAAATTAAATTATCAGCATACATATAATATTTAAAATTTTTATTGCAATTGGTCGCCATAAAAAAGGAAGAGAACATCATAATAAGAACAGATAACAGTTTTGGTTAAGAAAAGCGGAAATTTGTTAATTACCCAAGCGCAACATGATAGGTATTTTACAGCTTCCTTTTTGTGGGAACGTCTGATCTAAAAAATTGATTAGATTTGACGAGGTGAAGAAATGAAGAAGAGTGGAAGCGAAAGTACAAATTATACAGCATTAATAATAAACACATTATTATTGGGATTTTCTTTAAAATTTGTCTAGATTTAACTGCTTTTTTAAAAAGAAATTGCCATAAAAGGATGCAAAAAGCGGCGAACATGTCAAAAATGTTTTCTAATCAAATAACGACACTTACTTTTAAATATCGAATATTTGTGTCAGACTTTTCCTGACACCTGTAGCGCATTGATTGGAATCATTAAGTAATTTTTTATGCTTGGATTTACACTTTATCGTCTGGCATATTTCCAAAATTGACTGATTTTCTACATGTCGATTTGATGTTACTAATTATTAGAATCTTCGTATTTTGCTTGTTTGTTAAATCTCTTTATTACTATTTAATTTTGGAGAGAATGAAATGTAGGCTGCTCAGTTGTCATCTTGATTGATCATTTTGGCTATACACCGACACACGTTAAAATTTGCAAATTGTAGTCATATCTTAATTGCTGCATCCTCGAGTATTTTGTTTATTAATTTTGTAAAATGATAATTCGTCTCTCTTGTCATGCGCCAACGTATTACAAAATCTATAAAAAAGTCATAAGTAATTAAACGGCTGAGTCAATGGATATAAAATAATCAGTCATTGTCAAACAGTGCTCATGGAAGTAGGTATAATCGTGTGTACAAAATTAGGATTTTGTTCATTTTCTTTATACGCTGCACTGCGCTGATGGGTGCCAGCAGGACAAGACGATTTATGATAAGCCTTTTCCATTCTTCATATTTTCATAAGATGCTTACCTATTATAATACTGTAACTTATTGTATAATACGACTGAGCAAAGCCTGCACAACGATGGAAAATTTTATGACCTCTATCATTATTCCCTTAACAAAGGAGGAAACGTGACACCTGTTACCTGCTGCACATTTTGCATGTACGCGCATGCGTTTGTGTTGTCTTTAGATTGCTAATTTTTCTAGCGAACCAACGTAAAATTTAATTTTGTCATTTTTTTGTCCATGGACATAACATGAGTACCTAATGAATGTAATCTGATGATGATAATGGAATTCTTTTTTGTATTCGTGGCATGCGGACCATGGAATAAATCCTTTTTTTCTGTGTAATTCTTTTCTTTCGGCTAATAAATGATCAAACTAAATAACGACAAAGGATAAAATAGAATTTGCGTAATAGTAGGCTGTGCAGAGACAAAGCCTCTGAGAATAAGACAGGATGATACTGCACAGTTGTTACCATCGAGTATGTTTACCGTTGAAACAGAATAGGAAAATAACACTATAGTCGCAAATCAGTAATTGGGAGATGGGGAGTGAGATGAATAGCTGGGTTAGTAGTGGTTGCTCTACTCTGTGACTTTTTGAATTGAATGATAACACTACATGGCATACTTGTCTACTTCTTTGCCCAGAAGGAATTTTTAGACACACGTTCTGTAGGCTACAAAGGCATTACCCATATCGATAGGTACTTAATAATAGAAAAGGTACAAGTGGTAAGCTTCTCTCTGCTTATGTGAGAGTGTAAACGCCCATGATCAAGATGAAATCAACAGAGTCATGTCACCAATATAGTCATGCCCATGGACGCAAATATATTGCATACGCGGTGCCTTGCAACTTGAAGGTCTTCACGGTTTTCATGCAACTTTTCAAGTTTCACATGATCACATAATCGCAAAACAGCTATGGTTAATAAAAAATATCATTCTTCTTCGTCTTCTTTTGCGTTCCGATATCAATCTCTGTTGACATTATGTACTTCACTGGTTTAAAAAACCGGAATTGTTTTCTGGCAAGCTGTCGTTTTTATGTGATTTCGACAATAAAATAGACATCACATTGCACACAGGCAAAATAAAATAACAAAGGAAGGCGCGAGCAAAGATGTGGTGACATAAACAGAAATATTCCTGATTAGAGGATTTTCTTCTGGAATGGAATGCGCTTCTTGCTTAGAAAATTGATTTTTTGCCTTAATGAAATGTACTTGAACTACCCATAAAGCTTCTTTGACACGACGCAGTAATAAAAAGATTGACACTGCAAAAAATGCTGCCTATAAACATTGAATAGTTGGTTTGATTAATAGGCTTACGTATTTATATTAACTCACGCTGAAAGGGTAGACCATTGTAGCTCAACTTGTTGTTCTACTCACTCATGTATTGTAATGTAATCAATCTCCGTCTACCACCTGCTCAATTGTTGTTGTGTTGTTTTTAAAGACCAGTGACTTACGCATTTAATTGTTGTCAATAAATATCCGTCACTTTTTTAGCTATTAAGAACCTTATTATTTAGTAATTATACTAGTATAGGTTGATAATGAAGGCCATAGAGCAATAGCGCAAGGCAGATTCCAGTTAGGCCAGGCTGTAATAATGGCAAATAATGAAATAGGAGGAATTTTACAAAAGCTGACCGACTCCCAGAAAACCTTGAGATGCAATGGCAGAATAGGGAGAAGCAAGAAATGAGAAATACGCCAAGTGTATAAACGATAATGGTAATTCAGGCTGATTTGTGGGCAGTGGGTTTATGGGTAACGAAACGCAATCCACAAATAATAATAATAACAAATGATATGTTAATGGATCCTTTTTATTAAGCTCATCGGCACTTCTAAATGCTCAACTACAAGCACTTAGCCAAGCATTATATCTAAAAGCAGATTTCTAAAGATTTTCATTATGGCCCTTGGCCAAAAACCCGTCTTGTTACAACACTCATATTCCTCTTCATCATTTTCGTTCCATTGTGTAGCTTTTGTGAGAATTGTGCTTTGTCGTGACAAGCCCAGCATGTACCACCATGCATCTTTTATGGTACAGAGAGTCTGCAGATTTACTTTTCATTGATCTCGCAAGTTGCAACTATTAGCTAGCAGGGAAATCTATACACAATACACGCAATCAGCGATAAGATTTTTTCCATGCAGCTGGATTAAAACTTGGACATAAAACTCCAGAGATAAAAACGCAATGCAAATCTCGTGTTTGATCGACATCATGATATGTGATGCGGTCAGGATTAGGACAAGAAATAGAAGACGAATGTTCATTGCAAAGCGACAAAAAACGAGCTAGTGGTCATGTGATTACTTTGACATGCAGTGTTGTGCATGCAATAAAATCAAAAGAACGATGATTATGTTGACGATGATGACTATACGATAATTTCTTTAAAGATGTTATTGTTTTCGAGAAGACCATGTAAACAAAAGCTGAGCAGCATAAACATTATTTTTACTAAATCCATTGTAAGACGATATGAACCTATGTATGATTATGATCACATTTCATTGTCAGTCAACAAGTTCATAATGTTACATACTTTTTTTCGAAAGATGTTTCTAATCATTTAAAGTATCTAACCAGCAAAAAGGCGCTGCGCAGGCAGAATTTCTGAGGGTTTCGCCTTGGCTTGGTTTTGCTCATCAGCTCGTCTTTTCTGGACATTTGCATAAAACTATATAACAACTTTTGTGTAAAGATGATCACTATTATCTTGCTTGATTAACTATCAAAATACTTATTTTTGTGCAAGACAGACACTACTTTTTAAGACAAAAAATCTTGTTCCCATCATCAGTCCTCATTATGGATGACTTGCTCACGATTTGATAGGAGAAGAAGACTCTTTTTAAATAAAAAATGATTATAATGAACATGAAGCCAAAAACGATATAATATCATGGCAGGGTCCACCACACGTCCACTAAAAATTAATACGAACGACGAAATACTTTTGTTCTCGTTCATCGTGATCATGGCGCATCTTCTTTTTTGACATTATTCCCGTGTGGTTTTATATGAGCTCATTGAGTGTAGTTTTGTCTTTAGCATTGAATATGCCAGTTTACTATGATGATATGTATACAGAATTTGAATATAAATTGCCAAAGGGGGAAGCAGAAAAATTAATATTTTACCACAAAAATGTTGTGGTCGCATCTTCAGATTTACCTATATAATTTCTTCCCACAACAAAAACAAAGCAGACAGTTAGGTGGTGGAACTCGTGTGGCGTATGTCGTGCCTATAAAGCCGATGGCTCCTTTTGGATAATCTTTTGTTCAAGGTTGTGTTTTGAATGGATCTTCTTCATTTACCGTCCATCCACCACACCACCACATCCTGCATCAGCTTTTTGCCTTTTTTCTCTGCCTTGGCATTCAATAATTCTATTTTGGTGTGTGTTTTGTGTAAAGGGATACTTTTTAAGGAGAAGGTGACGATGATGACTATGATTTACAATTTAAGGTGAAGACCGTGTGATGTTGGCTTGGTTCGTTGGGCTTGTTGGCGTTAATACTTTATAATATCGTAATCACAACAAACCATAAACAATAATATGCTTATAGTGTTTGTGGACATGATCTATTCATATAAACGTGCACACCTGTAATTATCTCTTGCGCTTTGCTTTATTTTCCTGGAATTTGTTAGAATCTAGGTGTTGTACAATATTTTTAGGTATATGAAGATGTATGAATATTTATAAGGGGTAAGTCAGAAGATATGGATATAAATTATTATTATTATCAGTTTCAAGTATTGGATTCCATGTTATTTATTTAATAGCTTGCACGAGGGGTTAGCACGATGACGTTTAATGTTAAGCGTCATAAAGTAATCAAAAAATTGATTGAGCAGCGCAGCACCCTGCAAAGAATAACTTTGAAACAAAAAGGGGAAGTGAAAATGACAAAGCAGGAACTTATCGTGTACCTATATAATTTTATTTATGCGCTTTTGAATTAACCAGTCATAAATTTGGCCAATTTACATGGTCAGGCTCATGAGACCAATTCAGATAGTTTATTATTGTGCATGCCTGAATTTATTTGATCATGTTAATTTGTAACAAGGTTTATATTCCTATACAGCTAAATAAGAATAATTGGAAGGTTCCGTTATGATTCCAGCGCGCTTTTTGTTAGCTAATGAAGTATCTTTTAAGGCTAGGAGAGAAATTCAGGTTCATTCTCAGCCAACTATGATTACTATACTTTGTCGTTGTAAATTGTTGGTTTTCAGATTTATTTGCAATTCAACTTTCATATCACAGGAAATAATGTAGTAGAAACTGAGGAAATAAATGTTTACATAAGAAATTTGTTTCGTTGTTTCTTGCGTTATTGTTTAGTATTTTATTGGCAGTGTTATTGTTACATTATGTTCAAATACGCAACAATGTGCGTGTTAATTAGTATTGGGAAAATAACACAAGTGTCAATTTACTTTAGTCATCTACGCTTTAAACATTTAATGCTATTTGCCCTTTACCCAGAGCATATTGAACTTTGTCATTGTTATTATTGTACCATGGTCAAGCAGAACCCTCAGAACAGAAAAGCGTTTATTTATTCAAATTAAATCGAGAATTGCTTTCAATATTGGTCATAACACAGTTGGAGTTCATTGTTAAGTCTGGCAATTATTATATCACCTATTTCCGACATTTATTTTCTAGAGCATATCAGCGAACATTTTGCATCCTTACTACGCTCAGGTTAAGGCTCTCTGTAATTACATGCATGCATATTATGTTTATAGTGCGGTTATTTTTGCATATTTAAATGTATTTTCTTTTAAACATTGAACCTTTTTGCTATTATCATCTGAATCAATCTGGGAACATTAAACACTATATGCAGTCCTACACTATGATAAGCAGTGCTTGTGCAAGCAAACGATAGTGAAATCAAATGCGTGCAATAAAAATACACACAAGTCCTTTCTTAACATTAAAATGCTTATGTTGATTCTTGAGTAAAGGCAAGCTTTAAAAAAATGAGCATAAGTTGAGCAAACGTAGTTAGTAGTCAGTGAATGCATAAACTTATGTTTAATTTTTCTCAAGTCTAGTACTAGCCATGAAAAAATGTTGTTTTTTGTTGTGTTGCTGTTGTAAGTGAAACCAACAAATGACAATAAAAGTTGTAAACAATATCCATTTGTACTTTTCACTACACAATCGTGCAACTTCAATTATTTTTAAATATGTATCTTCACAAAGCTAAAATGCTTGTACTTTAGAATCTAATCAATTTGGTGAAATTTTGTCATTTCTGTATTTCCCCAGCATTTTTATCTTAGTAATAGTCGGAAGGAAGAGCAGTCCTTTCTGCCTACTACAACATGCACCTTTTTCTCTCTTTCGTAGAAACCTCCTTTAACCTTGATAATTTACTTTTTGACAAAAATTGCTTTATAAAATATAGAGTAGTGCACTACGACATGGTAATTGTACCTTATTTTACCGCTTAATAGAATGACACACTTGATCCAAATATTTTATCTTTCCTCTGCTTATCAGTAATTTTCTCGAACATATATGCCTGTTAAAGAGATCTCTTTTGTCTGAATGAGTCCCTTTCGGCCAAGCAAGCCATTATTAACTACCGGAAGCATGAAATGCTTTGAAAGGTAGTTATAGCGATTGATCTGTTTGTCTGTCTGTCTGTCTGTCTGTCTGTCTGTCTGTCTGTCTGTCTGTCTGTCTGTCTGTCTGTCTGTCCGTGAACACTCTAACTTCCCTCCACGTTGACCGATTTGGCTCAAATTTGGCATATAGAGGTACCTTGGCCCAAGGGCACGGTCCCTATTGATTTTCAGCCATGGAGCTCGTCAGTGACCGGAAGTGCGGGGGTAGACGTCTTGGGGGTGCTGTGCGTGACCATATCGTCAAAAAATTTTATTCTAAAAATGAATAGAGTAGTTCAAGACGATCATTTTTTGCCAAGGCACCATGGGTCAAATCGGTCACCTGGCAGTGGGGTGGGCCGTCGAAGGTATGGGGACCCCAGTCGTCAAAATTTTTTAGGCCATAAATCGATGCGGATGGTCAATTTTAGCTTCATAGATGTTGTATAATGGTCAAACATGGATCCAAATTTGCAATTTTAGCATACATCACTCTTCCGGTAGTTATGTATTAAAGGTTACACCTTACTAGTTATCATCACCTTCAAAAAATCGCCAAGAGTTTACTTTACCCACGGGGTTGTGAAAATCCCTTTCATTTACTGGTTCACTCTACCGGCAAAAGTAAATGTGTATAGTGCACTTTACCAACAAACCTATTGTTCTCTTCAAATTTTATATAGACAATGCCTATTTCTCTGTTAAGTCCATATGCCTTGAAAGTCGCAGAAGAAATGTGTTAAATTAGATTAAATAAATTAAGCCAAACCTTTTTTGTCTTCTTTTACCAAAACTTTCGTTCAACATTAACTTTTAAATTTTTGTTCTGCCAACAAGTTTCATGTTGAGTGCGAACATTTTTTTAAAAATTATTTTTAAATGTTTCTTTCTTAAGATTATAAATGAGTAGGTACTAAACAGACGACTCGTTCGCTCATTAGCACTTCCACCACCCAGCAAATCAGCCAACCAAACAAATGATTTTTTGTCACAAGCAGCACTCTCGACTCTACCATTTTTTAATTTTAATTTTGGTAGAATACTAGTGATGGTGATGGTTATGAAGATGATGAGCAACACAGACATTTGTTTGATTTTTATGAACATACAATTGTTCGCCTGTACAGAGTACTCAATGCACCTATTCCTTTCAATTTTGGAAAGTTTTGGCTGTTAATCATATATCTTCTCTCGTAAAAAATTCAGTGTAAAAATGGATACGTATATGCGCCTGGTGGATGCGCTGCGGATATCAAAAAACATGTTGCTCCGTCATAAAAGCATCACCTAAATCATAACTTGGATTTTCTTCAGGCAGTCTCGTAGGCATAATGCCTATCATAACCTACCACCATAGCACCACATGCGTGTGTTCCCTCACAAAGTCACAAATAATGAATATGTAATTTATAATAAAAATGCAAGCAATATATGAAGACGGACCCTTTTCATCTCCCTTTGCTTTTATTCCACCAACAACCTTCCTTCCTGACAAACTTGCTTGCGTACAAGCCTTAAGGAAACCTTAATCTCTTGTGAAATTATTGTTAGAAATTATTTACTACCGCACAAGACATAAACAAGATCCGAGAGGCTTCCTTATCCTCTTCTTATCCTCCCCCTCTCCAAAATAGCAACACACTTTTTGAAAGCATGAAAAATTATGCACTGAAGATGACAGAAGCAAGTATACAACAAAACACATAACAAAGCAGTATTCTTCTCTTTTAAGTCCTTTAAAAAACCCTTTCCATTATCTTCAAAGATCAAAAACGTCTCCTTCTTCACATAAATATAGCAAGTTCCTTCCTTCCAAACTTTACAAAAAAAACTGTTAAAAACACAGCAGTATCGACCACAAAAAGACGCCACTATGATGGCTCTAATAAAAACGAGATATATGAATTGTATAAGATTCACTGTAGCACAAACACTTGTGAAATGTGAATAGATGTATGTGGTAATAAACAATTATGACAGAAAAAATTAAATTAGCCTTATTATGATGAGGATGAGGACTTGCTACACTGCCACCATATCTATAAAGTTTTTGTAAAGTTTTGTTGTATAAAACTGTAAAAGTGATATTTCAGGAAGGAAAGAAGGAAATGAAGGAAGAAAAAAATCAGTCATTCATGCAAAACGCATAATATTAAGCGCGATAATAGAAGCAGCGTATAGTAGCGCAGTAGTGCTTGTTTTTTATAAATATTACTGTCAATTGTTGTTGTTGATAGTGTGAACGCACACTCTGTTACAAATTATTATAGAGTACATGTTTCATGCGTGCATACAAGACAGCATAACAGCGCAGCGCGTTAAAAACAAAGTCAAAAGGTTAAATGAACCAGTAATGCAAAACATTGAGCATGCAAAGCTGCTCACAGACAGGAAGATTTTCTCTGTTGCGACCATTCATATTGTAAGTGAAAAAAATGACATCTTCAATCAAGATGATGGTTTCTCTCAATATAGGTAACTGTATAGATGTCATTTGTTTTGTAGTGGACGTCAGAAGAAAAATACCAAATTATTATTATCTTTTAAATGGTCATCATCACACGAAACCGCAGCCACCAACATAACATCACCAACCGGCTAAATTCAATCATGCGTGTATTTGAATGGGAAAAGATCCACTTGCTATCTGTCAGTAAAGGGATAACTTTCGTTGTGGTTTCAAAGTTTGTAGTGGCTAGAGGATCTGATTTCCTCTTTTAGTAGTCAACAGTCAAGTACAATATGAGCAGAGCAGTCAGTAATTGTTTTTTTAAAGTATTGTTGTTGCAACGATACTTGGTGCCAATAGGGCAGTGTAATAGAATCCCGTCCGTGGCAATGGCCATCCACCACACTACTTCATACTTCAAAAACCAAAAGCCACCACCCCAGCATCATCAACAAGAATCAACCACCAAAATGGAAAAGTGCCAAATGCCAAGTGTAGCAGATTTTTATTACCTCGCTTTTCGTTGTTACATTTATTAATGGTCCTGAGTAGGCACCACATAAATTATGCAGATTATGTTGATATTTGCAGTGCAAAAGTGCATTCGAGTTTGCATTCATCTCATGAATCATAATGTTAATCTGGTCTGGTGTAAATAAGTCCACATAAACGCACAGGAAAACTGCTTCAATGAGCAATAATTTTTCCCATGTCCAAATCTAATCAATTCAACCAACCACGAAGTAAAGAAACACTTAATCACACAAAGGGTAGAGTTCAGTCAAAAGATCACAAAACTATGAATTTGAATTAACTTTTAAATGGTAACGTACACAGAAAAGGTAAGCTTTACACTAGTAAAGTCACTCATAAAAAGAAAGACAGACAGGAATATGCGAAGATTTAAAAGAGCAAAATCAAATAATGTCAAAGTATACATTGTTTTATTACGTACTATGATTTGTATTTTAGACTTCTTATTTATTTATGGTTAGATAATAATATGCATAAAATACTAAAGCACATTACGAGTTTCATGCAATGGAACTTTGAACAATAAGAAATGTGTAAAGCAAGCAAAGGTCAGACAGGGTGAAGCCAATGTACATTTTCATTGGTTTTTGTGTTTGGCATGCATTAGTCTTGAAAATCAAGTTAAGTATTTTTGGTTCGGAAGGTTTTTTGATCCTTTTGCCATTTATCGTCTTTGTTTAAATAATTCTAACCATCCAACAGTTTCAGTATATTATGTGGTAATTAGTCACTTAATAGGAATATCTATTAATAATAAAGTTTTAGGAATCTAATTTATCATGCGTCAGCACAATATACAATACAAATATAAAATCACTCTGTCTAATAAAATAATTATTTTCGTCGAAATGGTAAATTAAGGCAAGCATACAATGTAGTAGGAAGCATGTTAAAAATGTGCCAATATTCACATCAGTGTCCATCTTTCCAAATCTGTGCAATTATGACATGACATGATCATCATGCAGTAACTCTTCATTATACTTTTTAAACTGTCCGTGTAGTCTTTTTTCTTGAAGGTATGTATTTGTTCCAATTGATAAAGACATATATATTCCCCAAACTTTTAATTAAATAAAGAAGGCCGTGCGCGCATCTCCACAATTATTGCGTTACAAAACACTGTAATCATCTTTAATTCTATAAAAAAAACAAATATATGTAATAGGAAGATTGGAAGATTAAAGGGATCTATATCCCGCCTACAAAGTATTTTATCTGACTTGCCATTACCTTCTATGATTTTTCTCGTTATTATCACAATTGCTGCTATTATTTTTATCAATCAACTTGCTAAACATATTTTTTATAGGCACTCCCAAACAAACTACATACAAAAATCAATTTACTTCAATGACTGCCGTCTATTTAAATAATGTTGTAAATTAGATGTATCACAATCAATAATAAAAAAATTAATAACAATAATGATCCGAGTAGATGAAGATGCTATGTGCCTGTAATGCCCATTATCTTTTTAATTCGACACTCTCACAGTAACTCTATCTAGGTATGTTTTTTGTGTATCCATTTTGAAAACTACCGGTGGTGTGGTGGTAAGTACGTTTTTCAGTTCTTTATTAAATGCAAATTATTTGCAGATCTCAAAAAGTGCTACACACACACTGCGTACGACATATCATGCAAAAATGACTAACGCTATACATACACACAACTAGTTTTGCTTTTTGACATACCGGTTTGTTGATACATACTCTTGATTTTTTAAATGTCTGCTGAGATTGATTACCATAATGGTTTGTTTTTGAATCCTCCAAGGAATGATTTTTTCCCATGATTTTAATGATCATCATCATCGCGTATTTTTTACTTCCGCAACGTGAGGTTCCCAGCCCATTTTTACTTACCTCATCTTAGCATTTTCGCTGAAGAAATACCTGAGCTGACACATGTCGCACGCATGTCTGTCAACGCGTACTTAGCCAACTCGTAAATTCTCTCCTCCTTCGGAATACATGATAGCTGAAGTACTTAAGCTACAAAAGTGGACATATGGTCGTGGTGGTGGTCCTCAGTATACCTAGATATGTAGGTATTATTGTCTTGTTAAGATTTTATTAAAATGTACCTGGGAAAGTGATGATTATTGCTGTGGGACGATTTGTTAAATTTGATGGATGAGTTGCATTGCAGCATGCTGTGTACGTGCTGTGTAGTTTGATGCTTGACACTTGTACTAATTGCTCATTAATGCCTTAAATGGCAATAATAATAACAATAATTTATGTTTATTAGGGCACTTATTTATTAATCAAACATTTTTAATGACTGCAGCAATGTTGTAAGTTAATTTACATGCAGTTTTCATCATCAACGATAGTTTAAAATTCTAATTAAATGGTGCAACAATAAATGCATTTATAAAATATGACTCAATTTAAATACAAAATTCAGCATTTTTGTCTAATCATCTGTTACAATAAATTTTACAGAAAATAGAAAAGGGTATAAAAAGAGGAGATAAATGTAGGTTCTCTACCATTTTTGACTTGTGAAACTTTTTCGAGTACGCATGCATGCATGGGTGGCAAGTCCCTTTAATACGGTTCAATAAAAGGTACCGTCTGCAATTTTACAACTTTTACTATTGTACCTGTTCTAGTGCTCTTTACAATCTGTAAATGATTTTCTGCTCTTTGTGTACGCGCAGCCACCTGTGCGACTACATAATATTTGCCACCAACATGATTCGTGAAAGGATGAGTGAATGAAATTGAAAAATGATGACAATATCGCTTTGCTTGTAATAGGAATGTCATGATCTTTCTATTAAACTTTATGTCCAATACATGAAGAAACTGATACCAGTATTATGTTTACCGTACTTGAACACATTCGAAAGAAAACGGCACATTTGTCAAAATCCTTTTACTCTCTTCACCATCACCACACTGAGCCCTTCAACATACAGCAGCAGCGCGGTATTTCCTACCAATCTTTATCCCTCCATCATCATCATTATACCAAGATCGTACATGTGATCAAATCATCAAGACCAACGTCATCATGCAAGACGATCTCACTTATTCGAAATCGTTGAAGGAAAAAAAATTTAAATGGAAACCCTATGGCATAATATGATTACCATCATCATCATCGTCGTCATCATTTGTGTTACACGATACACCGCTCCTCTTCTTCTCTCGTCACTCAAAAAGTCAAGATTTTAATCCGGACTTATTGTTAGGCATGAATTTCATATTATTATACTGCATATATACACACATATCACATATCATCGGCAATCGTCATTTTTCAGTCATGCTCATGTTGATTATTAGGTGTTTTACGAGTGATGTGATGTGATGAAGAAGTCATGATACTGCAATTTACACTGTTGCATTCTTCATGATTATCATGATGACGATGATGGGCTATGAGAGTTGTGTGTCATGTCATCACTTTTGGTATCTGTTAACCTGTTGTATAGGCACTTTTAGAAGTTATATGTGAAGGGGGAGGTGATACCTTTTTTTCTACAGTGTACACGTAAGCAGTTCAGCTTTCACTATTTGCGGTGGTAGTAAATAGTATCATCATCATATGGCAATTTCGTGCT
This sequence comes from Sinella curviseta, assembly GCA_004115045.4. Lineage (NCBI taxonomy): Eukaryota > Metazoa > Arthropoda > Collembola > Entomobryomorpha > Entomobryidae > Sinella > Sinella curviseta. Next base: position 10,611,097 of record CM023202.3, on the reverse strand, counting down.
CATTCAATTCAATCACAAATCGATAAATATCCGTGTCTGGCAAAAGGGTATAAAAGTAACTCGTATGGGTGCTCTCTTCTGATCTTCTCTTCGTCGTGCTCAACTTCAACCGTGTTGTTGTAGTTGTTGATAATATGATGACGATGAGATAATGACCATTACCATTATATCAGGTTTCTTTTCTTGGATGATGGTCTTTCAAAAAGCTAACGCCTTTTTTAAAAAGTGAGATTGGTCATCAGAAAATCACCTGCTGCTGTTCTTTTGTTAATCTACACAAGTAATGGGATAGCAGTGCAAAGAATTGACCAGTTGAAGCCAAGAAGGAGAAAAAAGTTAATATTTTTTTCTGGAATCCTTAGGCATCATTTCTTCCCTTCTAGGAGCGGCAGGAGTGGTCAGCATATCCTGGTTTAGCATTTGCATAAATATGAAGTGTTTGCAAATGTCCCTTCAATATTACAAACAAGATAAAAAACGTCCAACACAAATCTTAATTTGTGATTTTAGTTTACTGAGAGATCAATTTGGGTAGTCACGTCCATGTCGCCTCGTTTCATTTTACACGCTGACAAAATTGTAACTGAAATGTGGTACCGGTGACGAACAAAGGGATTCTTAAAGATTTTCGTCGTAGGATATGTGCCACTTCACATGTATCAGTTTTTATGAAGCTCCGTCGAGTGAGCTTATAATGACTTAAAAAGCAAAAAGCTATTGATCCATGCGCTGTTGCTGCCACGTATGACGTTTTAATGTTTGCATATTTGGTACACAGAGTTTGAATTCTCAGGCAACCTTTAAAATGTTGATTATCTTGTCTTCTTTCTATTTTCTGCTGATCGTCATGCAGTGACCACATTCCGCCTTTTGTCTTCTTACTGCTTCTGCTCCTATTCAGTCTGACAAAAAAGGAATTCAGTTCATTCAGCCACCTTTTTTATATAGCCCATCGGAGAACAAACAAAAGTAAATCAACGCAATGCAATGTGCGTTCGATTTTGGATTTTATATGACGTGTCTCGATTAAAAATGATGATCGATTATAAAACGATGTTGTTGTATTAATGTACCTACTTGCTTCTTCATCTGATTGCGATGTGAGCTCTTTTTCATTGTAGTGTTTACATTTGCGGGCGCACTGAAAGATGAAACGTGCTCTTAAAGTCATCTTGATTTTCATCTTTCGCTGGTTATATCATATATCTGTTTGTTTCTTCTTTGCACTTTGTATGCACACGCATGACATTTTCAATAATGTATACACACCTAGATTTTTTCACAACTTTTATTTTTATTTGTCAGTTAGTCAGTCAGTAGATCAGTGCAGCGGTGCAAGTAAGAGGAATATAGAAATCCAATGCAATATATGGACTAGTTGTGGTGAGCTTGATACTAAAACGCTCTCATACCAAAATTAGACACATGAATATAAAGTTATAAAACGACATTATTGCCGTAATCAAGTTCAATTGAGTGCACTGAAAAGTCATGTCCCTGTGAGTCTATTTTTAAATTTACGAGGATTAAAAAAATAATATTATAAACATGTAGGCATACATTAAATTCCTGTACATGAATTCATTTCATTTATACGCAAAAACACGATGTACCAAGGAGCGTGTGTCCTATGTGTGTATATAGTGGAAATGTACAAATAGCAATTGCTATTTTAGTACACAAGACCTCCTGTGTTTCTTTGTGAATGACTGAAAAAGATTGAGTCGAATTTAATTGAAGTCGGTTCTGAATTGAGGTGAGGTGAGCGGAGAGAAGGTAGGCTGTGTGCACATATATGTTTGTACGTTCAGGCTTCATACGATTTACAATAATTTAGCAAGATGATACTGTTGTGCATATACCTATTTGTGCACACAGTTGGTTCAATTGCAATTGTAGAATGATAATGATAAATGATTGTAAAATTGGCTGCAATTGCAATGGATGCGCGGTATAATTAAACACAAGAAAGTAAAATGAAGGTGATGGTGTGATTGTCGATTGCTAAAAAGAAAATGAATCAGGGCTGAAAATCAAAGTCGTTCTGGTCACAATGCTTGTACACGTCATGCCTTGTAATGTGGCTTATATATCCCTTAATTACTTTTAAAAGGGAGAACTGATGTTTATATGTACTTAACTGTTTCTAATCACTATTCACATTCAGTTCAATTGTTTGTAAGTGTAGAGCGTAGAGAATACAATAAAGTTACCTATGCATGTATATCTGTAGAAATTCGTGTAATGATCATGTAAGATCATCATTTTTAAATGAATTGATGATAGGTTGTAAGCATAAATATACGTATTTTGATATCTCAAGAGGACGTAATACGCAGTTACAGCATCAATGTTCAATTAACATTTTTTTAGATTGTCTGCTCTGGTATTATGCGGAGTGGTCAGTTACAATTTCATTTCATTTTTTGGGTGGAGGCTCCACTTCATTTTTATTGTTATACATATTATTGATGTAATTTTTGATTTCTCTTAATGAAATGTAAAAACAGAAAAATACGACACTCACTTTGTAAATGACGAGAATTCTTAAGCAATTTGTTTCTAAAACTATTTACAACTATCATGGAAGTTGCAAAAAATAAGCTTTCAAATGCACAAATGTACTGCAGAGTATAATACAACTTGTTACCAGCTTAGATGTGCTATCACATAAAGATGAGCAGGTTATAAGGAATGGATTAATATTGTACGATATGAAGAAACACTAACCATGTACTATTTCTCGGCATGGTGTTGGGTAAATATAGCCGTTTTGGCGTCTTTCACACCGCACCCGTAAAAATCTTCTGAATATACATGATTCGTATATTTTTCTACATGCAAGAGAATTAAGAATTAATTCTATAGTTGCTACTTTCAGCTTGTCTTCGCTGAACGAACACAAAATCAGAGCCAAAGCAATATACGAATTAGCTGTGACATTGACATTATATGTATTCATTCCTTAAATTCACACTATTATCCTAAAATCAACAGACCTAGAAATTATTTTCGTAAATGTCCTCATGTTTTGTTTCTAAAATGTGTAAAAGTGTATACATCAACCGAAACCTATCTAAAGAAACCACACGCGTTCATTCCATTTGAACATTTTTATTCATTCTTTTTCCCTCGAGTAGTACCTACCCACCTCCTTTTCCATCATAAACTGATGACAGATCAGGGTTGGCCATACCTTCAAAACAATATCACTTCATGCTTTTTTGCCTTTGCTTGCTGATACTTTTGTTGAATTGAAAGTTGTCATAAAATTCGTTAAAACGATTGATTTTTATGCTTTTTATATGGCACACACGCACATTATTATACGTTCAGCCATTAATAAAATAAACGTGAACATAAAAACCAACACACCGTTTCTTAATATTAAAACGGATGCTAAACGAGCACATGACAGAAAAAATTGTGGTTTTGTTGGATTTTGTTGTATATTGAATTATCCGCCGACGTATTATGAGTAATGTGCTTGAATTTGAATTGTCATAAAAAGTAGTATACTCAACAACAATAACAAATTGTTGCATTTAATTCCATCCACTCGTGTCTTTTTTCATTCATTTATTGTTACAGCCACTCCGCCGTAAAACTACTCTTTTCACACCCAAACAAAACGAGCGAGAACATAATCAAAAAGCGATAAATACACTAAACCACAAACAAACATTTTGCAACATCCAAATCCAAGAACATGTCAACACAAAGTAGGCAAATGATGTTAGAAAACGGTCTATTGTTTTGCCGCTGAAACAGGTGTACGTGATTTGTTAGGAAAATGAATTTCAGGATGCAAAAAATAGTATGCAATGCTGACAATAATATGATATGGTGATTTTCCAACCGTTTTAATCTCTGTGCTCAAACTATAAGTACAGTTCTGTTTGAACAGCCCTACAAATCCATAACATTCCATAAAAAGCGAGCTTACCTGCCTACATAAATACACTGACTGACCACATGTTTGATGGCAAAGACAACTTTAAAGGCTTGACGTGACCTGTAATAATGCAATGCGACTTATCAGGAGTTGACCAAATGCATACGAATAAAAATTGTGGTTAATTTTGTGCAATTCAACACTAGATCCAAAAAAATATATTTTCATTCGGGTTTGTAGCAAATAAATTATGGCATAGCTAAAACAAAACTATACAAATGTCCTTCCGAATCAACTTATTACTATACGAAAACATGAATTGTGGATTTGCTAGAAGCCATATCTGTACTCCTATACAATGAATGTAAAACGCAAATAATGAACGAGGGAAAATTGTAAACTCAATTATGCTCCTTAATTTACTAAACTTCTTCAGGGATGATTAGGCATTGAGGAGACACTGGCAATGAAAGTAAGTGACTGACAAACTGTCGTTGTCATTAACTTGCTGTGTTATTATTCTTTTAAAAAATTATTGAAACAGGACGATCTGATTCTGATACACATGTAAAAACGACACCATTACAAATGGTTTCATTGACAAGCTCAAAGCATGCTCTTCTAAATTTTTTTATCCTTTCTTCTTTTTCCAAGAAATATTCTTTTATTATAAACATGTACAATGCATGAACTGACGCATAGAGAGTAACGAGTAACGACAGAGTGGTTTGTATTGTTTTGGGAGACTGCTACTTCTTATATTGTCATCCGCCTCAGTCAGCAGCAGCAGTTCCTTCCAATCTTTATCAGTAGTCGGCTTTAGTATTACTAAGATTGGTATTTAGTCTACTCCTCTTCTCATTTCTCATATACACCATTGTACTATCGAATAAAATCAATGTTAGCCCAATCTCGCACAAACCATTAAACTAAGTACATACCCACAGTGAGCCAAACAAAGACACAAAAATTGGGTTAGTTTACTTTGCACAAATTCAAAAGGATTTTTGCTACTGATGATGTCTCGATATTGAGATTGCTAATCCACCAAACATTTTTTTGAAAAGCATTGTTCCTTCCTTTTCTCTCTCTCCACGCCAATCCACTCCATTAAGCCCTTGATTGCAGTTGTCATTCATTCCTTCATTTATTACGCTATTTCATTTTCGTTAGACAAAATTAGCTCAGTATGTATACCTAATAAAATCTGCATGCACGCAACCAGAAATAAATCAAGCGTTGAGCCGCCTTCCCCTCTCTTTACAAGCTTTATAAGAACTGATAAGCATAAGAAAGGGAAACACGACTCAATGAATTGATTATGAATGATTTCTGTATGCATTTTTGTCTTATATTCATTCACAAAAATTACCTACTTTTTTCGCAATCGCATCTTATCAATTGCATATCAGCGTAACTGTAACGGTAACACTGCACGATATTTCCAACTTTTGTAGGTGTGTGTGAATTATCGTATGAAATTGAACAGAGAGAAATGAAGAACCTTGAAAATTTTAGAGAGATAGAAAAAAAGCGAAAGGAAATGAAAATTAATTTATAATGGGTCTACCTGTTTTAAACTCTGTGTAGCAAGAGGGGAGCATGAAGCGCAACAACAATTTGCAAGGAGTGGAGTGCACAGGAGTGCATTTTAGCAATTAGTCAAACAAACACTTAAACAGCTAAGAATAGCAGTCAGAGATCCTCTTACTTTTGTTGTTGCACTGTTTCGCATTAGACCCCCAAAGGACTAAGTTAAACAGGATGAAGCGGATGGGAAGGGGAAAAAATTAGGTGTCTCAAATTACTTTATTAATTTTCTTTTGTAATCATCTTCGTAATAATAACGAAATGTCAGGACAAGACAAGAAAAACTGGTAATGAAGTAAAGGTAATTTTGAATGCTTCTTTGCTGCTCTGGTAAAAAAATGAAAAGTAGTTTTTTTAGCCAAATCTATTTATAAAGATAGAGAAACGTGAATGCATTGAAAAGGTACATTTGACTAACATACACTCCACAAAAGTAACCCAATTTTGGACCTTTTTGGGATAACTAATCCAAACAGAAGATAAATTTGAATTATCTCAAAATAGTGATATGATCATTATTATCCCATCCAATTCCCTTAATGCACGGTGCATAGATAATGCAATGCAGGTGCGTGCAAATTGCAAACCAACCCTTTTGTCCTTGAAAGTACGTGTAAAATGCATTGTATTTCATGTCGTTATTATCACCGTGATCGGTTACTTTTGCCTGTTTGCCGTAGTCTACTTTTCCTTAAAATGGCTAATCTTTATTTTTCAATAATGTGGAATGAATAGTGGTAGTAGTATGATCAGTAGCATGAACAAAACTTTAATAGTCTCATCTTCGTCAGCGAACCATGAAGATGGGATGATGATGGGAAATGAGGCTTAGGAAAGGCAATAAAGCATTTATCATAACAGTAGCAATCGCAGCGACATGGTCAAAATATATATTTTTTGCTAATAAATGAAAAGCGTTGACTGATGATTATTTTGATTTCAGAGACGTTGTACAATAAAAACTTTATTGTAGTATATCCTGTACAAAGCCGTAATCGTAGCAATTGGCGGAGATGATGGTGCTAATGAAAATTATGAGCCGAAGGGCGTTTTAAACATAATCCAAAAACTAATTATCCTTCTGTTTTAAAAAACCATCATTGTGTGTTGTATCATATTTTTTGTTTGTTGCAACGATCGCTCGATGCTGTTCTCGTGTTTACTTATTTTTAAAATTGCGACAACCTTGTCTGTCTCTATGTATCTTCCTTTTTTTACAAAAACCCTTTACAATATATTTTTGTTATCCCTTATTTAACGCTTTTGCAATCAGGCACGCACTTTTCGCAAACCTTTATCCTCGTCACAGTTGTATCGTTTTTGTGAAACGATACAAAGCTACATAATAATAGGTATCATCCTTTTTCCCTTCCCAAATTACTCAACTCACGCATAAAAAATTAATTGGCAGATGGAAACAGAAGGAGGATGCGGTTGAACGACAAAAAGGGATGAGGACAAAAGGAGGATTTATGATAATTTCTTTTTTTAACAGGGAAACTGACCGTGGCTCTTATATGAACTTGGCTAGTGTAAATGGGCAGTAGTGGAGCGAGCTGCACAAAGAGTGATTGTTGTGCATATTTTTAAGGGGTTTGGACAAATAGGCTGTTTTGTGCTCGACATAAATGACAAAAATAGCCGTGAAATGTCCAAAATCGCATTCCTCTATGTTTTCTTTTTTTGTGTCCCATCGTCGTGCACGGACATTTTTAATAACAATAAGTGACATGATTGCGTACACAAGGAACGTCTTCAAAGTCAAGGTCAAGCACAGTTTGCTCTTTCTTCAAGCCAAATTCAATTCTCTACTTGCTGAGATGCACGGCTTTGTTCATTAAAGGAATTTCAAAGTGAAAAACGTGTTTGGCTCATCTTCAGGGATTTTTTTTGTGCGTGGCGATGGTGGTGGGGGTACAACTTGCGTTTTGGGACATGATCATAAATTAAAGCCGATTAAACGCACAGTGTGTACCTATTTTTTTACTGCGAAAAAGATCATGACACTGCCAACAATGCTGATTATGTGATGATGATGCTCTTTTGGTCATTCATGACAATATGAGCAGTAACAATGATATGATGAGTTTTGAACATCCGTATTTGTCGTTGCGACTTTGATAATCGTATCATGATAGTAATCACGTTGGCTGTGCACGATTAGACGGTTATGTGTATGTTATTACTGTCCATTTTTATTTTCATTTTTGTTGTTTTTAAAGTCAATCGAAAAAAATATAAAATAAAAATTTCACAATAAGGATTTATGGCGGTGCGTTGTGTGCTTCCCTTCCGCCAAGGTCGTCTCCACTGCTTTCATTGTTCAAAAAATGTAAAGGATGATCACGGAATACAAATTTGTGATTCTTTTAAAAATATATTGTCTGTTCTGAATAAAAAATGCTCCTCCTGTAGTTCTTTTCATTATGGAAGCCACATGTAGCAAAATTGATGATGATGACATGAATTACAAATTGATTTTGACATAAAAGTGCATGTACGTAGTGTGCTCATGTCAGAAAGGTCAACTATTGACTTTAGAACAAAACGGATTTTTTATTTTATAAATAGGATGCATATAGGTACAAAGATGCACAATGCAATCTTACAAATTCCTCTTTTTGACTTGGATCATCATCGATTTGCTATTATCATCATGCAAATGGATAAATCTAATTGAATCAATCGATTGGAATTGAAGACGCTTTTTATGGATTGATTATTTTACGTATCTTGCAGAGATGTAGAGGAGCGTCACGATTGCAAATTGCAAAGCGGTGTGTGTCTATATTACACAGTAAGAATATACCTACATATTATATCCTGCATGTATTTATTATGTAGGTCTGAAGAGGATTAATAAAAAAGAAATAAACAAAAACAAACATGGTGTCATTATGTGAGGGAAGTGAAACGAGATGGATCAATATATGTTGCCGACTTTTATGCTGTCTTTTTTGAGTCTGTTGTAGAATGTGGACTTGAACTATTAGCACAATTCACTGTCTAATCATAATCGTCAATATTAGCCAAACCCATTGTTTGTTATCTTGGGTGAGATGTTTGTTATATGCGAGAGCTCTTTTTAGTATTTAATCACTTGAAGGGAAGAAGATGGCTCATTGAATTTGAATGATAGTAAAAAGCGCAATAAAAAAGGGCTGACTGATTGATTGATTGTTTGGTTTGAAATTGTCCTGTCTTGTGTGCAGCAACAAATTGTTCAAGGGCAGTAATCTCATGAATCTTTAATGAGTAATATTATGCTTATTTTTAGTTAGCCCAAAATAAATACTAACATCCAACATTGGATGTAAATTTTCACTGACAACATTTGAACCTTCTTCTGTCTTTGGACGAATAATGAGATAATTAGAATGTCAATATACTTCATCGTGAACGACCACAGATACATAATTCGATAACTCCGTATATTGCTTTCCAGGCAGGTGTACTCTTTCCAAGAACCGTTCACATACCCCAGCGATCAAGTTTTAAAGTTAAAAATTCCCTCAAAGAGTATTTATGAAAGTTTTGCAGAGATTATGATAGCTGCAGAATCAATATCTAGGTTGGCCATATAGATACTCTACCCTTGATTACACTCTGCTTGTATAGCTACGTATGGAATTTGGTTCATTGAATCACAGTTCACACGCTGTGCTCCCGACTGTATAATGTCACCACCACCTTCAGTACTGCATGTAATCCAATACGTGTCTGCGTTGGTGTTGATTGCAAGTTGTATATTTGGTATACCACAACTGTGCGCTGAATCCTCCGCCTATAAACCTTCAATTCTCGCCTGAAATTTCTAATGAAAAATCTTTTGATTGATAGAATTCTTATTGGATCAATGAACGAAGAGATGACCGTTACTGATATATTATCGATAGACAGACACTCTTATGGGGTTATAGTCAATATATCGATGCAAGACAATAATATATAGCGACAACGACATTGTAATAATGATAACCAAATAACCACAATTTAAAAGCAGTAGCTCTGGGATGGATTCCTGCTATATTGGTCAGAGTCATGCGTATTTTTTTCTCCTCTCGGTTGTAGGGCAAGAGCATATAGTCTTTACTCTGATGCAAAATTTATTGCGGAGCTGTTAGGTAGGTAGGAATTGGATATATAGGTATATAGAAGGTGTGTAGGTAGCTTTACTATTACCACTTACTTAAAAGTGCATAAAATATAATAAATTGTGTTTATCTAACAATGCAATGATGCATGCTGGTACTCACCCGCAGCACTTACTGCTTCTGCTGCAGGTGACTACTGCGATGACGAGGAGAAACTGGTGTGATATACTTGTCCACCTTCACATTCTTCATTGACAATTTAGTAGAGTGCCACACACACACCATTCTATTATCATTATTATTACGGCTACTTGTTTGTTTGTATGCTTTTTTCTGCGAAACAAATACATATTATGTTGTTACAAATACCTGCGTTTTTTACACAATCTGGTAAAGTGGTTCATCTGTATCAGTACGCACTGACTGATATAACACGAACTGAATTTCGCAGAAAAAATAACAAACTGCACGATTAAATAAATAAACACACAAACAATAATTTTCTTTTGATAAAATTGCAATTTTATTCATTCATGCGTAAAAATAAAAGTGATTTGAATTCCGTTAGTGTGTAAGCAATAAAGGCATTATTATTAGTATGCGTGTATATCTTTTGAATATTCATGTGTACGCGCATTTTTGCCCGTGTGTGGTAGTTTATAGTTTACATTACTGCCAAGAAATATGCAAATTAATTTTTTTCTTAAGATTCTTTCATTCTTTAGTAATCTGTTTAATGAACACACGTAACTTGTCTACAACATTAATGCAGACAATCGCAATTGCAATTTGTGATGAAAGTGTCGTCATTTCAAAAAAAACCACGCATAATATTCCACTGTAGCATATTATCATCCACACTCCTCACAGCATCGTAAATCGTAAAGACGTCGTTTGTAATAAGAAAACTATTACGATATTACATGTCAATGATAAGAAATGTTATTGAAAATATGCCTGATTATCATCTCGTCGTTCTAATGATATCAGGGCAGCTCGAACAAAAAAAACTCTTGCGGTGACAATGTGTTATATGTAATCAGAGCCATTATATACGCTGCATTACATTGCAATCTGCAATCCCAAAGAAAAAAATCCATTTTTTATATTTATTGGTAAACTTGCACTTTGCACTGTATACAAACAACTATCATTAATCAGACGGAATATTACATGATAATCATCATCAAGCTAGACGAGGTGGGAGGAGCAGGAGGAGGTGTTGTCAATTGACATAATGTATTAGTTACCAATCAAATTTTTGATGAAAAATATCGTCTATGCATGCAACACAGCTAGAGTATATACTTGATCCAATGACAATGGTCTAGTTTCTAGAAATTAGGTATTAGACAACAGTGAAAAAAATGTCTGTAGCATTTACATTAGTGCCTACTATTTTTCATGTCGTGAACCTGAAAAAAAGATTCTTGCGTCTGTGATTTGATGATGATTGAAACATTGCCCTTCCTTGGTTCGTTACTTCACCGTCATTGTCAACATAATAATCATAAAAAATAAGTAATTCTCGTCTAGTCTGCTTTTTACAAGAGGTGGTAATAAAATATTGTGCATAATAAAATCTGCAGCAGAAACAATCTATTTTCAAATTACATATATGTAGATTAGTTTATTTAGAAAATGTCACACCAACTGTGTGAGACTGGTTACTTAATGCTGTGAAGCTACGTAGGTAATTAATATAAAAAATCAATATAATAATATTGACGTTATCAATGTCAACTTTTGTGCTGTTTGCCGAAGAGATCATAAAAAAAGTAGAGGATGAGGACCCAATTTATGCCCCTGTAAACTGTAAATCACTGTGCTGACCAAGGTCTTTAGCACCATTACTAAGTTCCCTCGATATTAAATATCTCAATGGTGGATTTTCTTTCAAAATATTGTGATGGTTGATTAGTTGATGCTAATGATGATAACATGATCATTTATTCAGTCCCAGGGTATTCATGATAATAAAACAAGTGTAAGAGAACATTTTTTCTCTTTTACTTTTATAGAGTAACAATTTGATGCCCGATGAAATACAATCAACAAAATATTACATATACTAATATCGGCGCGAAAATAATTATCCTAAAATAATCTTCAAATAACTTTTACTACGTGAATTTTAACTGAGTAACTTGACTTGAAATTGCCAGTTTACGGGTCTGTGAAATCTAAGTATTCTATTTTTCTTTCTTAGATATGCTTTCATAAAGATTACCATCCAGACTACACTTTTCCAAGTCATGTGCTTGTAGTATGAACGACATAATAACCATCAGCGATATAGCATTCAACGGTTAGGAGTCACGGGTCACAATTTGTATTCTTTGCTTTCGCATGTATTATCATAGGATGTTATGTAGAAATACGTTATACTACATTTAATTTAATACCTTCAATTTCATATTGTATCACATGCAGGGTTTGAGTTTGTCATTTTTTAACAATCTAGTGCTCTGAATAGTACATCGTACCAACTCATGCAAGAGTAAGCGTCTTACTGCAACGCAACGCATAATGTTAAGAGATGTGCTGTTATGTTACCGTAATTCGAAAATAATGACACGTTTTTGTCATATTTTGGTCATACTTTAAAAGGAACAGTATAACTTCTCCACAACTCAAATAATTTTCTATATAAGAAAACATGTATGAAACTATTTAATATCAAATTATGTATGGGTATATCCACAAACAAAAATTACAATGCCTAAGATGCTATTGTTATTTGTTACACATTCATACGCAATAACAAAAATAATAATAAAACGCAACAATATTATATTATTTCGAAATAAACCCCAGCAGTAGCCACACATCACAACACACATAATGATAATAACGCGACAATCATGTGAAATTTTCACTTGCCCAAAAAGAATCCTACTTTTGAGGGAAACATTGAAAAAGGCGTAGTGACTTCATATTAAAGAATCATTTTTTAGAAGAAAACTTCCGCTTCTCTTACAATGATGATATATAATGATAATACAACTATTTAACCTGAAATTTGTGACTCTGCTTCGTTTTGGTTGCAAACTTGATACAATTTATTCTGATTATTAAGGTGTTCTACATTCCATTATTGTAAATTTGGATTCGCTCATCAGTCATCATCATTTTTTGGCCATTATTCTCTTATTTTTGTATGTTGGTCACTAAAACTTATTATGGCGAGGAGTGCAGTAGAGATACATGTTGTGATTTGAAGGGATGCAATGTAACAAACGTGTCTGCTCCCAGCAACCCAAAATAACTATACGTCAAGTCACGTACCAACTGACCTGAGTAATAATAGGATCGAAAATAGAAACAGCAACGAGAGGAAAGAAAGAAAGGGAGATTATTAATTGACAAGGCAAAGGGTGTGTCGTCACCACCAGCACCGCCATCCATCCTTAAATAACATGGCTTGTAATAAGCACGAGATGATTTTATTTTTGTATGTACATAGGTAATAATGTGCTACATATTTTCATATGACTTTCTTGTTTCCTTTGTAAGAATAACAATAATTTTTCACCTGGGATATGTACTTATATACGCGAGCCCCTGATCGTCAGTGATGTGAAGTAGATGCATTTTCCACGGGTGTTGGATCATAAAAAATCCTATAAATTTTTATTATTGGATAAAAATGCAGTAAAGGAGCCCAAACCAAAATTGTACCCAACGACCGATTAATCTTATCCAATGATAAGTTATGGTAATATGCATATTATACCGTGAACTCTGGTAATAATGATGACGAGCACCACCGGTCTATATACATCGAACAACATTACGATTATTACGATATAGTCGATTTATTTATAATCCGGCCACTGGCCACATAAGAAGAGAATATCTATACGACGGGAAAAAAGTCATTGTTATTTATCATTGCATTATATTTTCTTATAGACATTGTTAATCTTTTATATCGCAACTTGTCGGCAACAATACAAGATGATAAAATAACAAGTCATACAAAATGGCATAACCAGTCTCACCAGCTTTTTCAATCATTCATTGCGTTTTGCTTGTCCTCCGACATTGTTGAGTATTACAGCCAGAGAGTCCATTGTCCAACGGCGGAGACTTTCTGTGCGTGTCCAATTGCAATAATTGATAATATCAAAGTAAAAAGGATTGAAGAATTGTAAACGAAAATGTAAGGATGATATAACGATGCGCGTCAATGCAATATTTGTGCTTATCATCATCGTTCACGTGAGATCTACGCATACGCGTAATTGTAATACATAATAATTCCCTTCATTCACTCACACTACAATCAACAATCATGTACCATGTACAATAACAATTTGCAAGGAGAATAGTCACTGATGGGACAATGAGCGGACTTTAAAAATATTGATTTTTCATTGTAACTATCCGCTTCTCCTCTTTTCCATCCTCTACCTACCTGTACTGCACTGAAGCAGTATTTGTAGCAGCTCTTGACATACATAAAAAATAACAAATGAATCGGCAGCTTTAAAAATTTTCAACTAAGGGGATTTGTTTGCTCTCTTCTAAAGAAAGTTGGTATAAACATGACGAAAAATGTAATGAATGTAGTTAACACGAACACCAACGTTCTATGTATTGTGTTGTGTTCGCTGCTTTTGTTATTATTTGGGAAAAAGATGAACATGAAAAATGGGAATATCATTAACAATGTAATCCATGAACCAAAAACTTTTGTAAAAGTGGATCTGTTCAATTTCAAACGAAACGGAAAGTCAAATCGTTTTTTTTTTCTTTGAGTGCCCACTTGTTTAGATAGTATTTAAGTCATAATATTTTGTACATTTCAAAAAAGGATATTGTGCTAAAGATAAATGATTACATGGCGATGGTAGTTGCGCGGTTTTAAAGTGGTTAAATGCGAGTAGTTAATCATCCAAACATGTGTGCAAAATGCTTTATCGTAGAATTGCAAAGTGTGTTGGTGTTGCTTATTTGTTGTGCCTCTGCTGTAGTTGTAATTTCCCGTAAATGTTTGCCTATGTTAATTCAAACCTAATATATTTTTGACTTATCATTTTAATGTTTGTTTTTCTTTTGTGTTTACAGGTAAGCTCCTGACCTAACGGTTAACTTTGAATCAACCCTATGCTGCCTTTCATCGCCTCGTAAGCTCTGTATCGTAGTTGCTTTAATGGCCTATGTAAACGCTTTTCAACTGCTCCAATCACAATTTAAATATCTACCCCGGCGTTGGCACGGAAGAATTTCGAACCCCGTTTTTCTGCGACGATGATGTTCATTTGAAATGTTATTATTATTGTTACAACTGCACAATTGTCCCTTTTTCCTTTTGTAACAATTTAAGTATAAATGTCCGCGTCTATATGTCGACCATATGTATTACTGCGGAAAGCAACAATGGAAAATGCAACATGTTACAACAACGTGTGTGGGTGGATCGTTTAAATGTTTTCTCTCACACTATTTTAAGTACCACTTTTTAAAAATAGGCACACACAAGCGGTTGCCGACATAGACACCATTCATTGACTATAAATATGCCAGTTGGATAGTTGGAAATCGCAGTAATTTGTAGGTAGAGAAATCACGAATAATTCACATGTTGCACGCACACCCATTTAACTGTATTTCGCAGAGGTACTTCACCCATTTAAATACCTATATTTATTCCGTCTCGCATTGGACATTCGGTTAAGTAAGAAGATGAAATTAGTTTGAATACTTTTAAAAAGATTCATTTTTCTCTAGACTTTTCCTAGTTGCTGCAAAAATGATAATTGGATGCTTGTATTAGTGTGCATTTCAGTATATGTTTTATTTGCAAAATTAAATGCACTGAACTGTACATGACAGTTATGCACTTTTTTCTTCATTGTGATTGTGTGACGGAAACCTATTATTAAAAATACTTTTGGAGTTGTTTGTTAACTTTATTAAATAGGTAGGTAGGTAGGAAAGGCTAAACATCAGCATCACGTAACTATAAAATTAGCCTATTTTGTCATACTGTTATTTGTACGAAGGAACGTGCCCTCCAGCCTTCTTAACATCATCATCGGCATCATGTTAGCTATTCATTCATTTTTTATTCCTTTAATATATTATTTAATTATTTCATTTTCTTTTTCAAAAAGATTGTTATTTGGTTGAGGGGCTGGCTTCATGCATATTACGATTTTTTATGATGGCACGTCCTATTTAGGTAGAAGAAATTATCAGGTATCATTTTTGTTTATTTATACAAAAACAAAAAAGTATCACATTTCAGATTTCTTTTGTTCCTTTTTATTTGTTCAGCTGCTCTGATTACGTCACTGAGATAGGCATTGTTGGGAAAATGACTGATTTGCGATGTCGATCCTATCAGCTTTCTTTTAAGACTTGGAAATGTTTTGGTGGGTGGAAATATGATAAATGGCTAGCTGTACACGTTGTGATATGAGCGCACACACTTTTGGTGTTGCCGTGTAAAGTGGTCTAAAAGGAGTCTATGCTTAAAGGAGTAAAATTATGCGTATATTATAATCTTCCTTTGGTCATATTTACGATTTTTGCCGCTCATATTCGTTCTCTTTTTTCTAATTTTCTCTAGATGCTCATTATGCGTACCAACCCAGAAGATACATAGATAAAATGTTAAATTATTGTAAATTCGTAATGAGTAATCAATGCAAAGGTGAATAGCAGACAACAACAACAATGTACATTATTTAAACTCGAAGAACCTACTTTGCTGTGCATTGCAACAGGAGGAACTAATTTTGAAACGATATTTTCATCTAAATAACTTTTGTAGTGCGTAATACGTCATACAAATTGGATATTAAATTAGAATAACAGGACACGTCGCTGGGGTGGTCTTTTTGACACCATGCTACAAAAATCAAATGTACAAGTTTATAATGCAGTTGTTAAAAAACTGATTGGAGATTTTTTACGATGATTATTTGTAAATTGGATTTCACCTACTTATGACTTTGTGTACTTTTTCCAATCAGATCGTGGTGCGAGACGACAAGTAGATTCATGTGCCATTTTCATAGATTGTTTTAAACATGTTTGAGTTTGTAAGTAAAATATTTACACTTCAACGCAACCCGATTTTCTCTCGATATACCTGCACATATTGTGGTTTGAAACATCAATAGACAGAAGAATCCAGATCGTTCGAAATACTAGTTTACTAATTTCAAATTATGTTTTGGAGCTTATATTAGATTAGATAATTTGTAGACAACCGATTACTAACTTTACCTAGAAATTTTGTAATTGGAAAAGTATGGATTGATTCATTGCGTCTTATTTTTGCCTCTTCACAAAGTGCAGTAATATACTACGATTTGTTTAGAGATTGATGGTTCTAGTTAAAATCATAGTTTTGGTACTAACTTTTAAAATTAATTCTCCCTCCGTCTAGCTATAAAAATAATACCCAACAATTATTGTCCATATTTCATCTAGAATGCATTAAACCAGACGTGATACATATTACACATCTCGATATCGAATTTGATAGTTTGAACTCATGACGGATCATAAGTCAGTACCTCCAATTTCGCACTCCATAAGCAAGCACGATAAAAAGTTTGGCTTGGTTGATCCGTAATAGGAACGAGTTGTAACTTGATCTCTCTCAAGAATTACGATAAAAATAATGCATATTCGATTTGCAAAGGCGAATATAAATGCAATTGTTATATGGTAGAATTTGATGCACCCATATTATGAATATCTACTCAGACACACATGAAAGTCTCCTCTAGCGCTTCTGTCCAACGCCCCAGTGTCAAGCCAAGTCATCATGAAAATTCTCAGTTCACCTCTACTGAGCCATGAGTGAGTTAGCTAGCCATTTAAACTAGCTCGTACGCTTTTACAACTACCTCTATGTACAAAACTTGTCCTATGCACAATATTTTTGAATTACTAGACTTGCTGATAGCGAGTCAGTTTCATTGAGAAGTAACGCACCAAAACCGATACAAATTGGTTTGCACCTTGCAGGAGTTATAGTGCACTGAGCCAGTTCAACGAAATCAAATCTCCAAACCAACCTACCTGTTTCTATAAAGCTATATAGAAAGAGAAACAAACGTGCCTGTCTACTGCCTACACGATGCTATTTTTTCAATGCCCTATGTACTGGTCACTCTCTATTTTACTCAACTTCACATCTCTGGTGATTGATCTCTGTATCTTTCTATACAGTTTTTGTAACTTACGTCTTCTGATAACAAAATTGTCAACTGCCTACCACCATATTAAACTATAATCCATTCATTGCTGTTTTCCCTATAATTAATCTACCTAAAATATATATTATCCCTTTAGCACTCTTCAATGATTTCTAAAAGGTGAACTTTTTCTGCCATGTATTGCATGAACTCATATATGCATAATCCATAAAACAAACCAATTATATAATAGAGATCAACGGGATCAAGTAACTTGTTGTTTTGCACCCTGCACTCTCTTCTTCCATTTAGGTAGGTACGTGAGTGACCAAACACAATGAATAAGATGACAACTTTTTTTAGCCCGTCCATCCATGCCAAACTTAGTAAGGGCTCGATATAGGCAAATGGTAACAATATAATGTGTAGTGTGGACTTCCCTCCTCTCTTCACTATTTTTGGTCGGTCATCGCTCCTTCACTGTGGAAATTAGAGCTACTTTTTTCATCACCACCAACTTGGGTGACAGATTGCAGGCCGATCGGAGAGTTGATGGTCTTGAGACTACATTTTGAATGGACTCTGAATATCAATGCGGCAATTATTTTTATTGGTAGTTCTGCTCTTCTTGTTGGATGAAAGCCTAGACAATCTGTCGCGGCGTGGAGTGAATAAAAATATATGAACAGTAGATACATTCATAATATTTTGTATATCAAAAAACTATACACTCATTTCAATGTGCAATATGGGCATGTGTGCCTATACGAAATGCCTACTCGTCCCATTGTTACAATTGAATAAAAAATTCATACTATTTCTTCAGCTCGCTCATTTGTCCCCTCCTGCTACGTCGGCACACGTCGGCAATTTAAATAAATTCGTCGTTTATTTCTGTGTTTTCTTTGTTCTGATGCAGTGCAACTCACTTTTAGAAATTTTTAATGAATGAATGTGTAACTCCGTTACGTGAACAAAGACAACGTGTCCTACCAAACATTCATGCTTATTTTTAAAAGGACTATCCCTGTCCGTTTTCAAAGTAGCAATATGTTGTTTGCATTATTATATTACTACGCTGTTGCATTGAAAATTGCAATAACAAAATTGCCATTACGAACCATGATTACTGAATCAGATTATTTAATTCATTCAATTTCCATTCATTGTCACTACAGTTTACAAAATGCTGTTACACAGTTCACTTACCCCTTTGTTTTGATTATTCCATCGAGCAAAAATCATTGTCAATAATCCCACTTCAGTCAGCAGTGCATTGGCTCTGCCCCGGTATCTGTGTTATTTTTTATTTGACAATACAGGAAGAGGGGATGACGATGAGTTGATCAAGATTTGAGAGTACGCAGAAACTAGATATACCTATAATACACAAGAGAAAACGTAATTTTTCAATTGCCCATTACCCTAATGGGTTCATAGGACAGGTGAATGCAATGGAAGTAGAAGTAGTGGTGGTGTGGTATGTTGGGCTAGGCAGGATTTTCTTGATTGCAGCTTGTACAATTTTCTGATTCTGTCTTCATCGATATGGGGGAGGGGGATCATGTGCACTGCATCGATTACCTGTGCAGTCGTTTACTTACCTGTTTTGTAGCTATTATTATATTACGTCAGGACAAATGTTTAGCTACTGATATGGGCCTGCCACACGTTATTAATAAGCATAGCAAAATCAAGTTTAGTAATAGCTGCAGTTCAGGGAATCAGTCAAAGAGTATAAAGGATAATTATAGATGGGATGTATAGGTAATCTTCTACGTGTGCTTGCTCTGGGCTATATATTATAAGTACGATGCAAACTGCAATAATAATGATGTGGCGATTATTACTACGACGAATGATGGGACCACTAGCTGCCGCCTATGATGTCGATTAAGTTAATTGCACTGTTGCTTTGACTGAACATTGACTTCCATTATATAATGGTTGTCATAATACGCATAACCTTACGATTTAGAATACGAATGCAGGTACGTTTTGCAAGTTTGTTTCAGTACTTTTTTTCGAGGAAAAAGAAATTCCAATGCAAATTTCAGTAGGAATTGCAATAATCATTCGATCTATCTCCCTTCTTCTTATCATTTCATACACTTCTGTTTCTGCTACTTGGTGGCAAAATGGTATAATGGATTATGCTCGTGTCTTCGTCTGTGCCCTGAACTTTTCAACGTGAACATTATATGAACATGACATACATGCCATACCTATATATTATGTGCATACAGGTAATGGTTTTCTGTTGACATGATTGATTCATTCAGGTCGGGCTCGGTCGTCTATAATCATCTTGTTGCGCTATTGTTGCTTATTAGAAACGAAAAATGTCATGTGAAAATGAAAGAAGTTTTTCTGCTTGATTATGTTGTTGAATGGTAGTAGTGGTGGTGGGTGAGGGAGAGTATACGTACGCAAAATGTCTCAATATTGCTGTTAAAATAGATAAAAAGAAAAATAGAAGAATGTGCCTAAAAATGCAATTGCTCTTTTGTTCCTCTGTGTTTATGGTGAATGGTGACTAATGCCATGCCCTGCCTCCTTTCAAGACGAAAACTAATGTAACTTGATGTGCATTTTTGTACGTGAACAAAGAAAGAAAAATCAGATAATAATCGTGCACATTGCAGCATACATGCATGCAGACAATAAAGTACATTGTTATGCTTTTTGGTGACAAAGTGGAGATGAGGTTTTTTTCTGCTTTTCTTTTGAAACAGCGCAAAACATAAATTTGCAATAAAAATTATGCGTTTTTGTTCAAAAGTGAAGTCGGCGGGCGAGCCGGTAGGATAAATGGTGAATGTTCGTATCATCTCTTGCGAGTTGAGAGAGTGTGTGCTGTGATGATGATGATATTGCTATCTTCATATTGCGCAAACTAGTAAAAAAAGTATTTTTTCTCGTTTTGTCAAGTGTCTCGTTCTCATATAATCATCTTTCATTTTTTGTCCGTCTGCAGAAAAAAACTGATTTGCTCAGCGAAATGGAGTCTCAAACCCAACCTTAAAAAATGGGATGATACTTTCGTTCGTTAAATGATGGGAAGATTATGTAAATTTGAATAGAGACTCTTTGTATTATTGTATATGCAAAGTAAAATGGAATGTCTCTTCCTTTTTGTTTGTTTACCCTCCTGCTGTCGTACCTGTGGCATATTTGTATTGACTGAGACTTGTTTCTTTCAAATGACCGTTATTTGCAGACGCAGGCGTTACATGTTGCGCTTATTGTTGGTGTGTGGGTGGTAATCATAATAAGTTGATTGCATTGTATAGTTCGTTAATAACCGCTGCAATACAATTATTGCTTAAATATTTTTCGCGTTGCTTAATCGGTTATTGATTGTTATTCAAATTTATTATTTGAGATATTATGTCTAATATAATCTTAATGAGTTTTCTTTCGCTTGAGCAATTCAAGGAAGGCGACACAGTTGTAAGCAGCATTTTAGTCACCTCAGTTTATAATACGGCATCCACAGAATTTCATCTATCTAGCTTCACATGCAATTGCAAACCTGACTTTTATTACTACATGCATTTAACCATGCTCGAGTTGAATTTAAACTTTAGATATGTCCAGAAGAACATCTTGCATGTTCATGTTCCGACGTACATGTAAAAGTTGGTAATTAAATGTAAAACAAGTGTTTTCACTTAAGCAAGCATAATTCTGCTTATAGGTTGGTAGGTACTTTACATTTTACTTCGCCAACTCGGCTTGATCTTGTTTTTACTACAACTGCAAGTAGAAAAATAAATTGTTTGTTCTACAATATATTAAAAGTGTTAGAGCGTGAAATGGTGCATACTACTATAAACATAAACATATATGCATGCTTATATCAAATGCCCATGTGATGTTACAATTGCTACATAAAGATATATTATTAATTTATTAAAAGTTTTTTTTTTGCAATAATATATTAAGTGCCTAATTCGAGTTTACAAGCTCTGCATGACGCCTGCTGGCAACCAATAACAAAGTGAACATTAGCTGCCGTTGCCGTTCCTTATGCTCTGCGTGCATAGGTGTTGAATGATGTTTAATTGATGTGCGTACGTGGGTAATTAAATCAAGTCAATGTGAAAGCACCATTCAAGTAACAAGTTCCATTGAATCTATTAAATGGTACGGCTGAAAATGCATTTTCTTCCTAGAGCACACGTCGTCGATAAATTCATAATTAACCATTGTTAATTAGCTGTCTGTCTACTTCAGTTGCGTCATTACAAAAGTCTGCTGACAACGAATCTATACTTAAGGCCAGGTTCAACGTTTAGAATGTCAGGATCATCATGATTTTAGTAATATCTCGGTAAACCGCAATGTTCTCAAGGTATTATGGAATTTGAAGGGTAACGAAACAGCAGAACGAAATCTTATCTTGTGATTGCATTACACAGATTTCAAGAACTTGCTTATCTGCATTTGTTTGAACATACTTGTATTAGTAAATAGGCATAGATAGATCTTCTTTGTTCTGCCTAGATGTTTGAAATCAAATAAAAACAGACATAATCATCACTATAATGATCATCACAAGACGGTCAAACGGTGTGAAATTCATGATTTCAGTCGCAGATATCGCAAAATAACTTGTGCAATTCTTTCTTCTTGTATTATAAATAACAACATCATCATTATCTTCATCGTCATCAGGTCGTAATATAAACATGTAATCCTTTTTTAATGCTTGCACGTATTTATTATCGGCAAACTCTTGTTTATAAAGTGACTCATGCAAAACTGGTGCAATAACTCCCAAGATTTTTTATAATCTTTCTCTTCTTTCTTGGCGCTCGACAGTTTTGTAATGTTGAAGCTTACAACAACAGCAACAAGACTTTAATCTAACCTTTAAAAATCCACATAAAGAACAAGCTAATCAGACAAGATTGCCTGCTTGCTTGTTACGTAGAAAATGTATCCGTCTTAATTTATTTAAAATTACTAGCTCATCTTTATCTTGTTTCGGAGTTTATTAGGATCCCAAAGCAAAATGTTTAAATGTACCCACATTTTTGTGGGTTTAAACTGCAACCGGTTTCATTTTCCAAGAATAAAGCTCTGATTATTAGATCGAATTGTTCATGATACCTTTCCCCAGTTGATTGTTGCGTTAAAGGTGATCATGAGTATTCCGACAGAACCACCAAAAGTTACCCAGATAAAACACCGAGGCAAGTCGAAGCTATGTATGTACATGTATTTTGCAGAAAAAATGGACACAAGGTTTGGTTTTCTGCGTTGCTTTCATAACATCATAACATCCTTCAACAATGAATTGTTAGGCAATTGTAATGAGATTTATAAATGACGGATGACCTGTGTTATGGCTGTTCCTGTAAATGTGGACACGTCATTACACATTTCTTTCGGTTTATATGTTGATGGTGTGCTGACAGTCTCAAAGTCGATACGAGTGATGAGTGTTGTGACTAACACGAGCATATTAAGTAGACAAGTACAAGTTTACCTGGTCTCACCTTCTTCAGGCACCTCTGGTCAAATATTTAAATTTCATTTTTAATAATTACCTATCCATCATTATCCTCTTCTAAAAGTATGACACTTTTCCGTCATAATAAATAATAAAAATAAACTACCACAAAAAGCAATGGAAAATTTGTTGGTGTTTGCTTTAGTCGCAGTCAACTTGAGTTCATTGCCAACAACTTCATCATCATTCAAATCATATCATAAATAGTAATATTGTTAAATATTCTTGCTTTGGTGAGTTGTACAACTTCTAACGGTAGAAATATGGAACGCTTTTTGCATGCGTATGTGTAAGTACATAAATATTATTATAAATTGAGTAGTGCAGTGGTGGTTGCCAAAATATCCCAATTTAATTGCTGTCATAATCACCCCTATAAAACATGTAGTAATAAGAGGTAATTATTGATTAAATAGTTGCAGGAATGAGATGATTGCTGCGGGCCACTTTTTCTATAAAGCCACTTTTTTATTTTATAGTTTCGCAAAGAAAAATATTAGCTATTAAATATTCTACAAAAGCTGTCAATTCTCTTTCCTTCCTCTGCTGCATTCCACGAAAAAAAGTAAGAGTGGTTTTATGGGTAATTACTATTATCATACCCATAAAATGCCTTGTCGTAATCTTTTGATGTGTCCTCCTAAAAATATACTTGAGAGGAAATAATAATGATTTAAAGCTTGTAGTGTAACATGTACCTCCAACAATAACTAGACAGGATACACAAGGCACGACATGACTGCGGTGGCATAATTATGTATGTAGGCTCAAAATCTGAAAAAGAACATGATATAATGACAAGATCTGCTGAAGAAATTCATGTACGAGTTATTATTTACAAGTGTAAATAATACCGACTACTGATGAGCCACGCTGTGCTGACAATTCCCATACCAAATTTACAATGGAATTTTATGTGGGAATAAATTAACGAAATTTAATCGGTTTATTTTGTGTCTCTTTTGTGTGCGCTTCTAGAGAAGCCACAGTAGTCAAACTGACACAGAGACAAGTTCAGTGTTCAAATAGAAAGGGAAAGTGCTTAATGTGGTCGCTGCTGATGCTGTTGTAATTTTAGATATTATTAAAGGA
Source organism: Sinella curviseta (assembly GCA_004115045.4). Classification (NCBI taxonomy): domain Eukaryota; kingdom Metazoa; phylum Arthropoda; class Collembola; order Entomobryomorpha; family Entomobryidae; genus Sinella; species Sinella curviseta. The sequence continues at coordinate 10,586,743 of CM023202.3, read as the reverse complement.
ACAAACGCACATGGTAATGCAAAATAATGGACAACTCGGCAATGCTCATTCACGTAGTTTTCATTATCATCGCCATCATCATCATTCTTATTCAGCAGTCAGTGGCATCATCATCATCAGCATAATCCATTCTTTTTTGTGACAAAATGAAACGCTAACCAGCGAACGAAAGAGGACAAGGCAAAAAAGTGTAAGTCAGTAAACGCAAATAGCACATTAAAAATATTAAAAAACCTATCGTTTTCAACATAAAAATCAACAGCCATTACATATACCGCATACATGTGTACAATGTATGTATGCGCTTTTCTTTCGTTTTTCTGCAAAAGAAGTTGCTTGGCATAAAAATGATAGTATAGGTATTTATGAAAGATGGACAATGGTGATGGTGATGGCAAGTGATGATGACAATACAATATTACTGAAATATGGTTATTAGTTTACTCTGCGTTCTATTAAAATGCATCTTCGTTTTCATGGGTGTCGTCTCCAATTTCAACATGATCATCATTTTCAATTAGCAGGTCAACTCAAACTCAACAAAAAAATGCGTTCCTTTTTCGCAAATAATCTAACGCAGAGGTAAAGAAGTGAGCAGTTTTTTTCTAACTCGTTTACATTTTTGCACGAAAAGCTGCATAAGAAATGCACTTTAGTTGCCAAAAAATGAGTTGGTTGACCATGCTTACGTGTTGAATAATAATAATAAGAAGATGCTTCTAATAATTTCTTACAAGTAAGTAATAACAATTTGGCTCAATAAAATTAAACTAGTCCCTTTCTGTGTTTTGCTGACTATCGTTTTTTGTCTAGTCTGGCCTGGTCAGTTCCAATTTGGAGCACAACAAGCAAATTTTGCGAAAAAATGCAGCGTTATGAATGTCTAATCTAGATAGTCGTGCATATAATTTACGATAAACTGAGGAATTTTTAGCATTGATATTGATGTTGTGGTTTGCTAATTTAGAGGCTGTTAGCTGATAATAAATACTTTTTTTTGGCAAAACGCGTATTTTTAAAACATAATTACTTCTTGCACTCTTCGCTGTGCAACCGACACACGCACAAATAAAACAGCTTGTAAATGTCACAGAACAAGGTCATCATAACATAAAAAGACGATGCGTCCGTCCATCCGCTGGTCATTTCATTTCTAAAGCAAAAAATGCAGCAGCTCTTTCAATTTAGTGGTTGGTTGGTTGATTAAAAAACGAGAATTAGTGCCAGAGCCGTGTAGCACATTACACGGTTCTTCTCAGAACTGCTCAGGGCTATTCTTGTACACAATGCTCACTCCAATAATCATAATTGGTGGAATATTAGCGGTAATAAAGGATAATAGTGCGTAATTTACAGTTAAGGTAGGTAGTAGTAGTAGTGAAGCGATTCCTTCTTTTTTTACAGAATGAAAAGAAAAGTCCTCCTGATATTATTATGCTGAATTTATTAGTTGTGTGCATATGGCATGGTGTGTGCATGATCGTGACTTCAAAATTAACATTTGACCGAGAATTGGCCGTTTTTTCAGTAATGATGAAAATGAAATGCACTTGAAATTATTTTGAAAAGCGTTTTTTAGGGACTGCGTGCGTGTGCCGTTTGTAAGCTAGTTTGGGATAAGGTGATGATGATGATGAAATGATTGTCAGAAAAGGATAAGAAGACAACTTAATTGGAGCTCATAATGTACTCTTCTTCAATTTTTTAATTAACTTTAATTATCTCTTCTTACCTTTTTATCGTTTTCATAAGTATTTTTTACAATAATTATTACAAAGTAATGTACACAGATAATGAACGATGGTGTAGTGACAAGTTAACTCAATTTTTGTAGATTTTTTTCTTTTCTTTCGTGATGGCCACATGCTGTGCGAATGACGATCTTGGGTCAGTTTTGGGTTAGGAAATGGCGGTGATGATGATTGTGTTGACATTGTTTTTCTTGCTATTGTTTATTGCATTTTCATAGTTGATTGGTGATTGCCACCAATGAAGAAAAAAAGTCATTATCGTTACTATTATTGGCATCATATCGCAAAAATATTATATGCACACGACGGCAAACACAACACGTCCCAACGCTGCAGTAATCATCATCATCATTATGTTCATAATTATAATAAACAATGTCAAGATTAAGATAAAAAATGTAATTATCACTTTATTTCTTACACCACAATTCTTGGTGGGTCTTCTTCATCATAATCGCCATCGTACAAATATGCCACCATGAAAGAGCAAATATTTGCGTGTGGTAATTACTCTTGATAATGTGAAAATAATGGTGCATAAATTAAAAATAACTTCTTTTTATTAAGAAAAATATGCTCTAATCAAAAATTATTGTCAAGACTGGCCGATATTTTTTGCCGTGAATCTGTCAGCTCGTCAGTAAAAAAATTTGTAATTATTATGATGTCGACATTCCCTTTAAAGCAGTATTTCAAAGTCAATGGTAGAGTAGAAGAAGAAAGAACGATAATTACAATACAAACAGGCCGAATGTCTACTTCATTTAACTTTGCTAGTTCAGTGTAAAAACCAGGTAAAAATTCAGCAAACGACAGTGATCGTGTCATGATGATGTGATTTGATGACTTTGTTGCAGGAGTAGCAACAAGAAAACTGATTTTTACAGTCAATGAATACGGCATTGTGTACTCTGAGCACGTTTTGCTCTTGAAAGAACGACTTTTGTCACAACAGTCAGCTCACTATCATCATCGTCATCATGATTATTATTATTTCAATCAGTGCAAATTTTTGACTGGCATTGTCTACATTGTCGAAAAATTACTGATTGACAATGCGAAAATGATTTCTGAAGAAAAAGAATTATGCACAAATTGTTATCATTGTTATCATTGAAATCTAACTCATTAATAACGTATTGTCTAGTGATATTCAATATTTCTGTTTGAGAAGCAATTTTTTTTCATGTGTAGCAGTAAAACTGTAAAAAGGCCAGAATATGCAACAATCGATAATATTGATAACAGCAATTATCATAACACTTCGGTATAATGATTTCATATATATTTCAATTTTGATCTTCACAAAAAGTTACGTTTCGACCTACCTGTGTGTGTTCTGTTGTTGCCCTGTTGTTTAGCTGATTGAAATGGATGAAGTGAACTGATTGTGAGTGAACGAAAGTAAACTTGACAATCAATAGACTTCTTTGTATGCAATATTTATGCACAATAAAAAATTTGCACACATATTGTAACTTCTTTTTTTCTGTAAAGGTCTTGCCCTGCATTTATGCACATTATTATATCAGCATCATCATCATCATCACTCATGTAGGTACCTTGCCAAAAAAAAAGAAGTTACAGCATCTATTATATAACAATTTTTTTCTCGTTCTTCTTCATCTCCTAAATAATGCACTTCTGACAATGCAACTATGATGCCATTATTACTGCTGCTGCTGCTCCTCTCGTCCTGCCTAGTACAACTTTCAAGAACGTGAACTGAATATTATCAACAAGTTATAATCTTCAGTGGTCAATGTGAGAATCTATAACATATTATGATGATTTTTACTGTTGTTTATGATCTACACTTTCGACTGCTGCTGCTACTGAGATATCTGTATACAAAAAAAAATGTATTTTATTTTGTCTTTCTTTAATTCTCAATAGCACCTTGTAAACCCTCATAAATTAAATTGTAACACAAACAAATATGACATTACACTTTTGCGTGTTGTTCCATTTGCTACTAGTCTACTGACTGCTGCAATGCTAAAATCTTTCAATTTGCAACTCGGAAAGGTTATTCAATACACGGACACATTTTTATGTAATACTTTACGTTGTAATTATATGTATGTGTGTGGCTACAAACTGGCAAATAAAACGAAGAAATAAGTCGAGAGAAGAGGCGGCCGCGTATTGAACCGATTCTTGTATACAAAACCACAAAAACCACCTGCTGATTGGATGCTCAGATAAAAAAAAGTAGAAAATGGTAATATATATTGCGATGATGATTTATTAATGTGATTATGAGGTGATATCATAATGCACTGATGCGTGCAGGCAAGACAATACTGAAAAAGCCGCAATAATATTTATAGCAAGTTACAACAAGTGTAAAATTACTATGATTATCGGATTCGATTGCAATGCAGGCTAAAAAGATTATTTCCAAAGAAGGATGCAGATACTTTTTTTAAAAGGTGAAAAGAACTTCAGGTTATCCTCTGACAGGATTATTTTGCATGTTACAGAGAGAATAAATCAAGTAAAAAAGCGTTTATTAGAACATGAATTTTTGTGCATATTGCATAATGTTTGGTAAGAGTGTTTGTGGTTGATTGTCAAGTGCCATAAAATATCATTATTTTTGTTGCTCGAGTTTTTAACGGCTAATAATTCTCTAATGAATGGGCTCAGTTCTTTTTGTGTTTTACATTCGCAACAAGTGAACATGTATTTTGAAAAAATCTACTTTTATTGTCTCAACACTCGCCATGCAAAAATATTAGAGCGTGATTACAGAATTTCAACGGTAGCAAAAGGTTATGCTGGTGGATGGTCAATGGTAAAATAATTAACAAGATCAAATGAAATGGCTCAATTGAATGGAATGAATGAGATGATAATGTTCATTAAGATGCTTACAGTTACTCTTTAGAATGGTGATGATGTCATTGTGGTCATCCTATCATCTAGTACAAGTAAAAGGTAGACCCTTTTTGAATGTTACTACGAAGAACATATTTATCAGAATAATGGAGACCTGCAGCTTGTTCGTGTGATGATGAGACAATTTTTTTGTCAGTGAATGCCGAATGTTATGATTTTGTTGACCTTTCATTTACGCATATTGCTTTGTTACTTTGCGTTGCACAAAAAATTGCAAACCGGAATGATAATAGCATAATTTGTTTATAATAATATTTCTTGTAAATAATAATGAACCTGCTCGCTAGGCTTTGTAAAAAGTGAAGTGGCTGTCAATTTTCCATGCACTTGCAGTTTTTTTGTCTTCATGTAAGATATTTAGCGTGGCTTCAAAAATTAAATGAAAAACATTAAATAAATAGGAATAAATAGAGATGATTAATGGAAAAGACGAGCCTGGTTGACGAGGTCAAGAATTAAATCTTTGTAATTTGCGATATAGAGTTATGTTATGGGTTGTTTGACTGTCAAAAAATTTGAGAACACCAAGAAATAGTAAATTACACTTGACTAAGTGTGTAATCCAACACCTTTCACAGTCTGTTTGCTTGGGTTCAATCGTCCAAGTGAGTTGCGTCGCCGACCACAAAAAATGATAGAAAGTTTTTGTCGCCTGATAACTGCTTTTTGGAATGGATATTTTATGCAATGTAATAATGTCATCGGTTTACAAGTTTTGTGTTGATCCGTTATCGCATCGTCACATCAGTAGCGAAAAATAAAAATATGGAAGAAAAAAGCGAGGTCAAGATTGTTTACCGTTTAACATGGCTTTGTTGGCAATCAGTGCAATTTTCTGGGCACCACTGCAAACTACGATGTCATTGTCATCATCACCGTCATCATCGATACGTAGTAATATCGCAAAAACTCCACTGCTGCCATTATTCTCGCGTAACTGACCATTTGCCAATTATTTTTATGATGACGGCCGTTAAACGTAATTTTAATTGCAACTTTTCAAGAGAAAAAAATTTAGGGTTCTAGATCTGTGTTCACCTCAGTCATCGGTATGCCATGGTCCTACAGTACCCAGCTCTATAGAGATACAAATTCAACTGTGGTGATGGTGGGGTCGTTCGTTCTTATATTTGAAGTTGTGACGGTTATTATTGCCATCACTGATGAAATGGATGGCAATTAAGTAATGAAATACGATTTGCTTTTGATGATAACGAAAATATGAATGGGAATGAAATGCAGAAAGAATGTGTGAGGCTGCCAAACAAACTCCAACGTTAACAGCCCGTATAATGGCCACTGGCCGTACGCATATAACCCATCACACGCACAGAATGATGAAAGCGTTTATGCTGTGTTAATTACAGGTATACATATTCGCGGACTCATTAAACCACAAAAATATTCAATGTTAGATAATATTTTTTTCGTAATCTGTGTTCAGATGTTATAATAATCTTAAGCTGTGCTAAATACAGTTTTAGTTTTCCAAAATTGTTTTAATCGTTTCTCTTAAAGAGGAGAAAATTAGGTCGACATGTGACATGTGTCTTGAGTACGTTCAGAGAGTTACGAGACAGTTGACTACATAAAAAAGCAATCCAGAATAATTGATTGAAAAATATCTGTTTGACTCCCGTTATTTATATTACACATGTCTCTTTGCGCAATGTTACGCGACATGCCGATTTAAACATGATGACGGCAATAAACTCACAGCAAGAAATTTCTTTAAAATCCCCATTTAACCCATTCACATGTCACTTTGCTTGGATGGTACATGTGCTATTTCTTCACTTGAAGGTACTTTTGCATACATTATTGTCATTGTCAGTCAGAAACTTAAATTACGCTACACAAGTAATCATTTCTCAGTGTCGAATCCTCCTCGTCATTCTCATGAAAATCGTCTTCCTCTCACTGCTTTTGATTATTTTGTTGTTTTCTTGGTTGGTTGCGTAATATAAAATACTGTTGTTGGTAAAACAGTAAAAAATTACCCACTTATTTTTGTCAGGCTTACCACATATACGCTCATATTATCATCTTTCCATAAAATATTAAAATGGAATAGGAGCAAAAGCGAAATAAAAAAATGATGACAACTACTCGTATATTTTGCATGTCTCTTCTCTCGTCTCGTCTTTCCGAGTCTATCTGGTATTTACTTGTTTTCCGCCTTACCGTATTGCAGTTGTAAAACTTCAAAGATTAGAGCAGCTTCATAATACGTTACATTGTCGCCTGTCTTTGTTTCTCGTCTTGTGAACGATGAAAAACACAAACTGTGACAAAGACAAACACAGACAGGAGCATCAGACAGGTAGGTAGGTAGCTCATCATCACTTACACGTCACGTATATCTGCATTTTACGTCTGTTCTGCCGTTCAATTGAGAAGCAAAACACATTCATAAGTTTTTTTATCGCCACTTTAAAAAAGGAATAAAAAGACAGAAGGAAGCTTCTGTGAGGGCACTGTGTAATCAGAGAAGTCGTAAAAATGGGAAATGTGTTATTTGGAGTCGTGTTCAATTTATTAGCGAAAAGTTAAAAGAACACACAGACACAAAACCTTTATTCTCACTGAAATGATGATAATGTGGTTCTACTGATTCACCTCTTTCAGCTTTGGGTTCATCATAGGTTACCGTAAACCATTCTGAATTTGGAAGAAGTAGAAAATATAATAGGCAAAAATATATTTCGAAAAAGCGTATTGATGTTATCATCAGACGTATACAAGTAAGGAGTGGTGGTTTTTTTATCTCCGCGCTGGTCTTTAAATAATAATAAGTTCAATTTACATAATCAGCGTCATCGTAAAAAATTGGGGGCATTTGAATAATAATTGGACCGATATGATGATATATTATGATGATGTGGACTCCTGTCATTATCATTATTTAGTCTAAATCGCAATGACAAAAGTCACAATAAGCGTATAATTTCCTTATGATTTTGGTAAAAAGATATTTCCAAGTAATGATACGAGCCGTAATAATAACTGAATATTGGTCCATTTGACGATTTTCTGACAGTTTCGTTGCTGGTTTGTTGGCTATTATTTTTCCTTTTTAAGTACTTATGACTTACATTTTGTCCATTTTACGTACAAAAAGTGATAATAAACGAGAGTAAAAGTGGAAATGTAAACATGATCATGATGCAATGTGGCAAATGACGTGCACATATAGTAAACCCACAAAAAATCAGTTAAAAAGGGACCATTTACAGCATTGACTAAATGGTGATATGAAGGAATGATACACTTTTTTACGTCTTTTTACGAGATCAAGATTTCATCTGATGATCTGCTCTAGTTTACAAAATATTTGGCAAGTCTTGTCACAATAAAAGGAACAATTGTCTCAAAAAATTCTTCGAGGAGACTAAAGGGATGATGATGACTAAAGTTGTATAATAAAAAATATTTGTGCAAACTGTCGACTGTATCATTATGGAATTACGTGCATAGTGTACATTATATTTTATTCGCGAGATTATAATTTTTAATGAAAGGAAAATTGCACGCACACTCTTAGCTAACAATGCTGTGTTCTATTGGAAGACACATAGGGTTAAACAAGATCAAGATGTTGATGGACGCAATAATAATTACGGGATTGATTCATTTGATTTTTTGGTTTGATTTGATCATTGAGATTCCAAGTCATAAACAATCAGATCACCTAACGCCGGACGCATTCAATGCATGAAAATCTGTAGATGGTTTGACAAGCTTGTTGTAATAATAATTTGATAATGAGCGATAAAAAGCTATGGTCATCATCCCAGTTTGCACTGGTTTGCAATTGTCTTTGTCTACAGAGACGATGAGCATTTTCAATATGTTGGGAAATTTTTAAAGCGAAGATCTGGATATTTTACTAGTGAAAGAACTAGGTACTGGTAATATTCCTATCTCTTGAATTGAAATATATCGTTATACGTGTCAATTAACATCTTGTCCTTATTATTATAAGTTTTGACTAAATGCTGATATGATGCGATACTAATATACCTACCTATTATAGGTACTTATTGTAAATGTTGTGAAAAATGTTAAATGTCAATGTAATATTTTTCTTACGAGATTTAGTATTTTAATGGAAGAGACAGTTACTAAACTAACGTATTGATACCGTTGTGAGTTGACACAGAATGGAGTAAACGCTGAGTAATAAAGGCTGAAAATGACTATCTCTACTTAGTGTACATACTTGAATAGAAGTGGCTAAAACATTTTTTAAATTTTACATTAAGAATAAATCACGACGCAAAATGGAATTCATTTGATTGTGATTGTTTAATCGTCTAAAGGTTAATGTTAGGGCGGAGAGATCAGATAAAGTATCGTAAGTTATTCTGATAAAGCTGTTCTGGCAGACTTATTGGCTTAACAAATAACATTTTCTCCTAAGAAAGCTGATCCTAATCGTTCACGTTTATTTCCAATCTTAAGCTCCACTTATCTGTGTGTATTGATGTGACTTGTATTTACTCACTATTGCGCATATCAAATTACAATAAACCCTGTTTTTATAGCTCCATAAATGCCCATTGCGTTGGTCATTAGTCATTACGGGCGACGACCTCATGACCATCAAAAAATAGCTTATAGCATGTGGGCATGGGCGCGCAAAACTTGGCCAAGAAATCTTATCTACTTGATACCTGAAAATCAACAAAAAAATATCCGAACTCTGTGCCAGCAAATGAGCAATAATAAATCAGTTTGTAATAATTACGTTACATAATGACCTTATAACTACTCGTTATCAATTTTGTTTCTTTCAAGTGGCCAATGGTACTGTTTGTTTTTGATTTTTTTGCTTGTAAAATGTTATGCCTAACCAGCAATTTTTTATTACGCAAAAAAAGTTGATAAACGTTCTTGTTGGGTGATGGTGTACGATCACTCTGCTAATTGTTTGCAGACTATCGAGTTTAATCTAAGAAATCGCAGACATTGTTGCATTATCATAAGACTTATTGTTTTATTGACCAACAATTATGATCACGTTGCCCCAGTCATTTATATAAAATGACAAATATGCTCTCATAACTCAATTCCATGATAGTTTTACTAGAAAATACTAGTTCAAAAAGCGATGGGCGACTATTGATAATAAATATATACCAAATCTGTATATGTTCTGCTTCTGCTTATTGTGTGGATTGTGCTGCGCTGTCGGCAAACTTTTCAAATCAAATTCATCTGTAATGACACGTCCCTCACCTCACTTCATATTAAAGGGTGCCTCCACTGCTCTGCTTTGCCTCTTATCGCCAAAATAAAATCAAAATACGCATCAATCAAAAGAGGAGTGAGCAGCTCTCGATTGAAAGTAAATCTTAATGGCAGTCAGAGATATAATGTGAAAATTATATAGGGTGCAAAATTCCATAGGGGTTGTAACTGATACGGCAACGTCATCGTTGCAACGCACTTTTTAGGATGACTTTTAGGATTCACATACTTTCATTTTGCATGGGTGTTTCTTACAAGTCCACAAGTTATTGGCGAGGGCTGCTGTGCGTGGCTTATTATGTTTTACGCAGAAAGGCACAACACGGAGTCTAGTAGGCACGGCTGGTCTTGTTTGTTGGGTAAAAGCCAGAAGCAAAATTCTCAGCCGAGTTTCTTTGAAGTGATTGATTCCGTTGGCGTCAGTCATGCAACCAATTTTTAAAGCAGACTGTAGACACATCTCATTGTCAACTGCCAGCCATTTCTTCTGTTCTATCAACGCCACATTGCTTTGCAGTCTATGCACACAAATGATTCAATCAACCGCGGTATATGTGAGCGGTGCTGGCAGAAAGAAGACAGGAAGCGAAAGAAACTCATTTATATCCTCAAGATTTTAAGCATTTCATAAAGTTTTGCTGCCTTTGCCCTCATTTCACTTTCTTTTGAACGACCCGCCAATATGAGAAATGTATATGAAGTGAGTGATTTAATCACTGGGCCATGAGGAAAGGAAAGTTTTTATATGCAATTGGCTGCGTGCTATGTACGTAATTAAAACTTTTGAAATCAAACTGCTTGAAAGAATAAACCGAAAGTAATCGATTATCAGTCAGGAAATTCGTCAATTTATTTTACGATAATTAAAGCTTGACCTCATCCGCATACTTGTGTTCTACTATAGCTCATTGGTATCGGGCAGAATGTTGTCAGAAATTTATTTTTTGAAAGAGTAGGTTGGGTTGATTATAATATACAGGTGTGTTAGGTAAAGGATATTTGGTTTAATGGTTGGGTTTTGTGCCATACACGACGGAGGTGATGATTTGGCATTTGACACTATTACAGATTCATAACTCAAGTTTGAGTACAAATGCCTGTTTGAGTTATTACATTTTAATTAAAAAGTACATTAATTATCACTTGCACATGTAACAATGGAATGCATGCATTAGAGCTATCTGCTACATGCAGTTTTTATAGCACACGATGATATAAGTGTTAATTCTAAAGAAACGCTAGCTAGGTGTGAACGATAAATCAACTTTTGACAGCTTATAATTTTCGTTCAAAGGTAATAAATTTCAAATAAAACCAATATTTTACAAATCAATACATTACATGCTGTTCACCTACTCCGTAACTCTCAGTAAACACGTTGGAATATTTCACTCAAAAAGGTTGTACAATTGAATTCCGGTTGTTTGAACATGTAATATGTATGTATAATAGGTATATATGAATGTTCAAATGCAAAAAGATTCCTTGAGAAGTTTACTAGTAAAATTTCCCTTAATTAATTACAGATAATACACAACAAAAAAGTGGAATACAAAGCGACAACGCCTATACCAATATTACAAAAACATTTACCTACTTAATTACAGATTTGTCTCACATGTCTAAAACAATGTTGCAGGAACAATTAAAAATGCTGCTGGGTTTAAGCTTTAAAATGAAACCTTTGACTCAATTACTACGTGGAGAACAGCAATCTATTAGCTTTACATGGTGTCCTCCTAAACTCGTCTGCGTATAAAGTGTCACGACACTCACGACAAGATATTTTCCACGTTTTAATCTGATCTAAATATCTAAATATAAAGTTTTTGAAAAATAAGTAAATAGAAAAGTCCCACTTATCGCATTTTTAAAGAGGACATTTATGATGTCTTTATGGTGGATGAGTGTCGCGGATAGACAGTGGAAAATTTCGGTCAACATCTCTCTTTCATTTTAACAATTGGCAAAATGCTGAGAGGTCTCACACTCAGGAGAGTCAATAATAGACTATCGTCAACTGATCCACCAACTATTTTACCAAACAAATACAGTCCTTTACACATGTTTTAGTAAAAATTTGTAACATTATTAGTTTCTAGTCGATAATAAATAATGTTCTACTGTCTGGCTATTACAGTCGACTTTTAAACTAGCATTGTCTATGTCGTCTCACAATGATACAATTGCATGTTAAACAGAAGTGAGTTTTAGTTTGAACTTTACTTTCAATTAAGTTGTTTTACATTTTAGAATAGAAACACGAGCTCATGTTGGAAACTGCCTCAAGGTTCGCCTCACAGTGTAATTCAAATATATTATGTTTAGCAAAAAGAAATGTCGGAAAGTAAGTGAGCAAAGAAGGGCAGCTATTTTTGTAAGAAAAATGACAAAAAGCAAGCGTATTTACGACAGACGAGTTCTTAAACAAAAACTGTAACAGCACGAACTGTCTTTTATTTTATGAAAAATGTTACAAGTTCACTTTTGACTTGTCGCTTCGTTCACCGTGGCTGTTACTATACGCTTGAAAAAAGAATCATGTTTCATGATGTGCGTTGTTTGTACAGTACAAGCAGTGCAGGGCCGCACTATTTTTCAAACATAATTCTTTGCTGATTGCCTTACCAAAAGGAGTGCAATATGACATGCTGCCGTGACATAATTGTTGAAGAGTACACTTTGCTAAACACAGCAGATTATCGTTGATAAAATAATCATGATTATCGTCCAACAATAGAGCATGCTGGTGCATGAACACGCTGCTGAGCCTAACACCAAAGCACAAAAAACATTTTTACTCAAAGTATAATCTTAGGAAAGTTGTACATGTACAACACAAATAAAAACTGTCATTTGACAAGTTATAGGATGGTATCATGCATACTAATTCTAGAATAATTATAATATACACTTTTGCACAAAACGAAAAAAGAACAGAAAACACTGGGGGAACGTAAGGTAATTTATCATGATCAATGAGGAATTCTTATCATTGTAAAGGTTAACAACATGGAAGACAAGGCAAAGGGATTGGCTACTTAGCTGGATGTTGGTTTTTGTGACGTTTGACAGGTCGGATCTGATAAAGTGAGCGTAAAGGGCAGCTACAAGATAGAAATGAGCTTAAATTAGAAGTAGATATACCTGCACGTATTGATTGCTTCTGAATTGTTTAAATTTAACTTTAGAAGTTTGGCTTTTTGCTTTTACGTTTGTTTCACAAATATTTTGTACGCATTTTTAGTTGACAAACAGCAAAAAAACCTGAATTTCTTTGGATTAAGTATAGATTATATTATAGTGTGTAAACTGTTGGAAAAATTGTCCACATATATATATGGTAGTTGAAGTTAAAGTAAATGCTGTACTGTCTTGATTCAAGCATTCTTGTAGCAAATTTAAATCCTGTATTTGAGTCATTGCGCAAGGTCATGAGGATTTGAAGCCTTTCTTGGAACATAAATAGCAATTTAGTTGATGCACGTGTGACTTCTTATGACAAGAAAATATGCCAATCCTGATAAATTGACTGCAGCGGATTTTTTGTACAATTGATCTTTACCACAGTCATTAAAGCGTACACTCTAAGGTCACTCTAATGCTTAAAAGGTGGAAGTGAACTAGAAAACAAGAAAATTACTGGTCATTTATTTGTCTTGGCTGAACAGAACAATATTTAACAGCCGCTGTTTACTCAGAATATTTTTTGGTTATTATATATGGATAATAACGGACAAAATGCACCTGTTCAGGTATAACTGACTAATAATTATTTTAAGTATGAATAGGTAGTTACATACAAAAAATGAAAATGAAAAAATAACATATAGGTAAATAGGGGCAATATAATAAAGCACATCTCAAAGAGTAAAAACAAGAATAAATGTCATGTAGAAATTGCATCTTAAGGTACATATACTACATATTATATGTTACGTATACGAATACTGTAATAATTTGAGCAAGCATGATTGAAGATTTTATGATGATGGTGGATGAGTAAAGCTCCGATTTGAAGGGAAAAGGGCGTTGTCCAGCTTGTTGGATTATGTTTATGAATATGCATATTTGTACGGAGGACGGATTAATGGAAAATTATGTTATAAAAGTTTAATTAAAGAGTCAAGAGTAAGCCAGAATAGATGATAGATGGAGTCGTTTCATATGAACTAATGTATTGTACGGCTTTAGTATCCATAAAACTTTGAAACGCTTTGCGCAAAAGTTGACGATTAATTTTGAGTACTTCTGCTGTCACATTTTTCATGATAGTAAGTCAATATTTATGTGTTGGTTTAGTGTTGCTTGTTTCAGTGATGAACTAGACCAATAATGAAGTACTACATTAGCGGCGAAGGTTTAGTTTGAATTCTGAATGACGCTGGCGAGGGTGGCAAACTGACAAATTTGCCATCAATCATTGTCAACAATTCAGCCAAAATCTAACTGAAATGGCTTTACTACTGCAAAATTAATAGTTATTTTCGACAGGAGCCATTTTTAATGTAATGGGTAGTTTACTTAACAAATTACTGTGATTTTTGGAATTTTAATGACACGTAATGTGCAGTACGCGTAATATTGTAAATAAGAAAAAAACATAATCATGTCAACAAGGATTATTTAATGGCTTTACGATGCAATGAAATGAAGATCATAAATATTTTTTGCAAGGATAATAAAAGAATGTTAATCATATTTAACAAGTTTTTAATTATGATTTTGCATTATTGGTACTTCAATGGTAAAATATTCAGCACATTAATATGACGTACGTATAAAATGACAAAAATTAAAATAATTTGTAGATGTATCAAACATAATATTTTCAAAGTTGGCAAATCTTAATCATTGTAGATAATGTGTAATTTAGTAATTTCATGGTAAATGCCTAACAAGTGGTAGCTAATTATTGTTAATCAAATATCATGGAATGGCATCCACAATGTCCTCTAAGAAGTGAATTCTGATTGCTCCGACACGTGCCGTATGATTGGATTCCATCAGGGTAATAAGGAAACTTTGGAAGTTGGAAGAGTTAAATTATTGGCAAGTTTAAAACAGGCCAAATTCTTGTTTTATACATTGACATTTTTCAAGTTATTACAAGCGTATTCACCTATTATCAACCGTATTCGAGCTTTATATCCGGTGATCGCAGCAATCTTGAGGAAACATGGATATTTGATTGGTTTCTGGTAGTCGAAGTAATCTCTTCTGTGTATGTAGGCATTTTTCTCATTTCATTATTTTCCATTTGTAAATATTAGTTAAAATTGTAACCAATACGCGTCTCTTTACGTTGAGCAAGTAGCTCTTTGCCTTATGTTTGTATATTGTATGGTAATACTTTTATTGCTACTCACCTCGTTCTAGATTATAATACTTCATTGATTGAATTGGATGAATAATTCAACACGTATTTTCTCTTTCGTTTTTTTCAATAATATTTTATGCTGAGCAATGATTGCTGATTAACAGGCGACTGTTTGATGATTGAAAATTCTTCGAGAAGAAAGCTACGATGAAGAAATAATAATAAATCGAAGTGAAAAACTAGAGTACGTATAGAAAGGATTCGTTTTCGTTGCGGTATGACAGAGCACCCAAACAGACAGTCATGATGAATTTTCTCATTTTAAATTCAGCTTACATCTACACAACTCGTCTTCGCTTTAGTCAACTCTTTCAATTCACAGGGAGTTTTATTTCTGCACTGACTGCAGTTTCGTTCTTTCACGAAGAAGAACATTATTTTATTTTTTAAATTTCAGTTTATGTTGAATGCAGGAACTACCAAAATACATATTGAGACTTTTGTTTATATTAGACCAAAGCAAAAAATTTCCTTCACAATTGAATGTACAACTACAGACCGGACACATTTAATGCAGAAGGGTGGGGATATCAATTGCCAGTCCGTTTCTTCGATTATTTTCTTTACAATAAATCATCGTGCTATTGTTTATCAGAAGATGCACTGTACAATGTGGTTCAATACTGAAAAGATTGGTGATGAAATTTAAGACACGAAGTGAGAAGGGTCACGACAATGCACGTCATATTCCCGATTTTCTCGTGCTACGCCCCATTTATAATCATTTGTCTAGAAGTTCATTGATAAATGACTATCACAGTCTGACAGTGTGATTGATGCTTGCTGGGAGTTTTAACATGAGCGAAATTATATATGCCACTGTGGCATATACGTGCTGCTTTAATTTACTAACGTAGATACGATATGTTTTCACGGAAGAGATGGTATCGCTATCCCAAAATTGCATGTTATGTGTTCCATTCCATTAGTGCACCTTTCTCCGTCAGTGACTGTAAAGAGTGGCGAATCCGATAAAATTTTATGTAAGTCCACTTAAATAATTTTTTCATTTTGGTAAAACTTGTAGCAAGGTGTCAATTTGTAAATCTTATATATGGTACAACCTACTCATTTACCAATAAATAGTCATCATGATTATAAAATCATATGCGATATTTGCAATTGATCTGTAAAATTAAGGATGTATTTCATATACGCATGCGTATATGAAAGAAATCCATTGGCAAATCACTGTAGATATGCCTGCTGTAGTAAACGGGAAGCAGAACTGCTGTGCAAACTCTAAATCGAGAAAGTCGTAATTTTTAGATGATCAGAAAGCTGGTTGGTAGAAGGTTTTATGATGTAGACCTTTTATTATCAGATTTTTAATGAGATCGATGACTCGTTCATTATATTGATTTCTATACACTTTGATTCAATAAATCCATCAAGAACATTTGTCATGTACTTTCTTTAAGTGTACAATGACTATTGCCTCTGCTTTTGTTTTTTGCAAGGCGTTTACAAATAAATTTAGACTATTTCTTACAAGATTCCCTTTTCATCTGTGTATGCATAAGGTCAATTCTTGTTTGCTTAGATTTGGTATTAAATACAAGGTTATTTGCAATTAAAGTAATGACAAATAAAGAAACAAATCATACATACTTAAAGAATCACAAGAATTGAGAACTGCTAAAAATAATAATCTCATGCAGTTGCATTGAAAATCTATACACAGGGACTCAACTGGTTTTCAAAGTCATTATATTATTGGAGAACCAAACTATTGGCTACGAAAAGGAATCAGGCAGCATGGTGATCTTTTAATATTGACATTTCGACTGTGAACCAATTGCGCTCAAATGGGTTTTTATGGCTAATTGACTTTCTTCTAGGGATCTCTGTCGAATGATTGTTTGTTTTTCTTTTTCTTCGTAGATCTTGTCGAGATCCAATTGTTTGCATTATGCTTCATTTCTTGTTGGTGACTGTAAAAAAACTTGCCACATTAGCTTTCTACGTAAGGACATACTCTTAAGCGCATTTTAATAGCGACATGTCAAACGAATTAAATAAAGTGTGTTGAACAGAAAACATGAAAAAATGTAGCACAACCGATTCGATTTGATGACCAAAAATATTGCTGTCGGTTGCCGTTCGTCATCCAACAGTCAAAACAACTCAGCGAACAACCATCCTCAACAATAATCCATCCATCCATAATCCGTACGAGAGCCATTGTTATGAAAATTAAGTAGGTAGGTAGTTAAAGTAAGTACGCATTTTTCACGGTTATGAAGAAGGTTAAAAAGTATATTTTTCAAGAATGATGCAACTCACTAACAAAGCAATTTGCTCGTCATCCATGCATTATAAGCATATAAAATTGTCCAAAACGGTAAATCATCACCTGATTAGTGATTTTAGTCATTATCCAACTTTTGTCCCCACTTACACACACTTGTATAATTGGGAGAGGTCCTTTGCAGTCATCTTGCAAACAAGTTGTCTCGTCGTCTGCCTGTGTTCTCTGCAGAGGAGAATTCGTTTTTAATAAATTGCTTTGATGAGAGCGATGATTGTAGAAACAGCATCATGGTTGTTATAATCCCTACCATAATTGTTGTAATAATAGAAAAAAATGTCAAAGACAAGTGCTATTTTAAAGTCAGTTTTGTTTGCAAAAATAATAACGCACTTAAAAGGAAACTTGAGATGCAATAATAATCATAATCGCAGGATAATGATGAAGCGCACTAAACACTTTATTACAGTGAGAAATAATAATAACAGCAGAGAAGAGAGATACTGTTGTTGCATGTAACGTGTCATAAGATAAAGATGAAGGGTTATAAATCAGTGCTATTATTTATTTTCATAAACTGGTTGAGACAAAGACAAGTACAGCGCACAGACAGCGTTGCTGTTATTTGCAAAAGTAATTTTTGTGCGTGGTCACACATTCACAGGATTTTTTTTAACTTTTCAAGTATATTTCTGCTGAAAATGAGCATGCATCGCCCTTTTAAGTGTGTGTGGGGACAATTGCGGTAATTGTTGAAGTTTTCATTTTCATAGCTAATTGCTCATCTTGTTGGACAATTGAAAGAAACAACATTTCACTCATTTGAATCCTTAATCATTACATACAATTATGTATTGGAAATGCGTTTTATGTAATAGTAACGCCAGCGAGTTGTCTGAAAACGATGCGGTGCCAAGGTACACTGTGAAGAAGAAAGATTAGTCAAGTTTGTTGAACAATGCAGAAGAATCTGTTGGACATGTCACGTTGAATTGTTAAGCATCTCTTGGTTTGTTTGGATAAAATGACTATTAAGCAAGCAACCTGTTTTGTTCAAAAGCATGATTAACGAATGAACATCACATAAAATTAATGAGTGGACGTAATGAAGTGTTTAATCCTTGCAAGTGAGAGCCTACGTCTCTGCCTGCACACAAAAACCTCTTATCAACATGACGTAAACATTCACCATCACATCTTCTTCATCTTCTCCATCATCCAATATCGTGATTTCCGATCAACTTTGTCCTGTCAGGCGGTGATTTTGAGATTTTTAAACAGTACCTCGCGGTTCTCACTGAAATCATTAAGATTCACCCTTGTATCTCTCGAGTTGAAGTGACAAGAGTGACTTATCCTTTGAAAGGAACATGACAAATGATGAGAGCGACACCCTTTTGATCTAAACCGTGTTATAATCCATTAAATTCCTTCCACTGTTTTTTTCGCTGTATGCACTATGCTGTTGTATAATGGGACATGCTTGACGATAAGCTCACACCAGAGATGGGTAAGGCATATCACTTTAACAAGGCACTTGTTCTTAATGAAGGCAAGGCGAGATGGGATGTTGATGTACGTCAACCGTGTTGTTGGAAATACTATAATTGTGCATGTTATCATAATCGCAAGTTTATTTTTTACATCATACACTTAAGTGTAAAATAAATGCACTCTCTATTACATTTAAGTAGGTGGATTTTACTTCCACCATCCACCACCACCTGAATTACATTTTTTAGATCAAGGCCATTCGAGAAGAGACATTTGTGCATATCTAACAGCAATATATACAGGCATCACAGGACAAGGCCTTAATTACATTAAAATGGCTTTAAGGAACTTTAAAAAGAAATCAAGTATACAGTTACTCCTGTACCAGCATATAATGCACCAAGAAAAATTAAGTATCAAAGTTGCTTATCGGGAAAACCCTATCTTAAAAAATGAATTAACTATTAGCCTTGTCAGTTTAAAAGTTGTGCACTAGCAGCGGCACCACCACTACCACTTCCCTCGTTAAAAAAGTTTGAGAGGAAAGGGTCGCTTGTCGCATTCCTACTCAAGTAGGTGCTTAGGATAACGCTTGTTACCAAACTGATCCTGATGTAATTATCCAATTATTTATTGGACCCAAAACAATAACAAAAGAAACAAACTGCATATTCCTGCAATGCACCCTTAATCTCAATAAGTGTATGAAGGGCCGTTGTCCGAACGTTTGGATGGTTCTAAATGGATCCATAAATAAATAAATAATGAGCAAATTAGGCTGCAAGCTAAACAGTATGTAACCTTTTCTTCAACTGTCATGTCATTACAATATGCTGGTTAATAATGTGAAGTAATCTACATTTTTACATTCCATGCTACATGGTACCTCTGTATACGCATAAAAAACGAAACAAATGTCATAAATTGCTAATTGTACTCAGTCCTCTGGAAATTTAGAAGGAACAATATGACAGTGATGCCAAGTTGTTGAAGAGTTGGCAAAAATGTCAACTACAACAAGCAACGATGGACGATGATAATAATATGATGAACGACTTTTGAAAAAGATGCTGTGTAGTTGTTATCATTTTGGCAATTTGTGATTTGATGGGTGTTCGGTGATACACTTGCAGTTGTGGTCGAGAGCTGTTGTGCTTTGTTATGCGCTCTGTCGTGGCCTCATCATGTCATGTCCATGTCTTTTTAAAAATGCATTACGTAACGGAAAAGACTAATATGGATTCAGCCGGTGCAGTGCAAGTAAAAGTTTGCGGTTACACTTAACATTGGTAGATGATTGCTAAGAATAATGTAGAACTCGGGTGATTATATGCTCACGTACCCCACAACCCACAATACTTTTATCTGACAAATGGTCATCAAATTATTACCTCTTTAGCGCAGCAGTGAGTATCAGCAGGGGTCGGGCACAGAATTAGTTTAAAATGTTGACTCGGATTTTGTCTAACCACGTATACTCATGTCAGCCACAGATGAAGAACCTCGCGAGATGTGTGACAAGCGTGATGCAAGTATGATTTATTGTGTCTGCGGCTACTTTGTTCTTGAGAAAGGATTAAACCAGTAGACCCGAGCCGATGCTTAAGGCGAGAGAATTTTATTTAAAGTTAATTTCGTTTCATTACATATAAACTACGAACATTAAAACAATCCATAACAAGAACGCATCCTTATTAACTTGCATAATTTAAACTGAGACAATATTTTTAGCAAGTACAAGAGTTTCGCAGTCCTCAGGTAGTATTAAAAAATATGACGGTAGTCGTAAGTCATAAGAACAAGACGTTGATAATTGGGTAGTGAGAGAAGAGGGGTAAAACACAGACATTATTTTAATAGCGTTCGTCTACCTAGTTGCACATTTGTTTTTATGCAATTGCCTTGAGTCTGGTATTAAAATTTGACTATAGGTTCACGGAATTAAACTATCAATTAGTCATGCGAAACTAGTGAAGCGCATAATGCATTGTGAGGGAGGATATTAATTGTTATCGTGCATCCTTTCTGAGCTTGTGCACAGTTATACCTTTACTATATGCATAATTATTCACAAACTATATTGTTTTGTAAGAGAGGTGACGTCTTTGTGTTTACCACTGTTTTTGTGGTACAAATATGATTACATGAGCTTTAATAAAAAGTAACAAGCTCCCATACAAAAAAATATAATTTATTGCTGTACAATTGTAACCCTATCATAACCATTTGCATTGACACAGTTTCTAAAAGAAGCTTTTCCACCTTTTTCATGCAGGATTCTGTTACACTGCAATACATTTAGTACAACGAGAGGAACTGGACAGTTTTCTTTCATTCGTAATGCGTACGCAAAAAAAAAATCTTCAGCAATCATAAACTCTGAACGTGTCAAAATAATGATGAAGGTGCGTGGGGTGGGTAAACAGTTAACTTTATTACAAGCTGTGTATCAAGGTTTAAATGCAATGGTCAATGCTGCAGTTTTCCATTTCACATTCACATTTTTTTGCTACCAATTTGGTTATGCTAATTACTGGTGCGATGACAGAACGTATGAAAAAAGTGATGGAAAGATTGACGATGATGGGATTTGTGCTGGTGTTGACAGTTTAGTTGTAAGCGCTTGTTATATCGAATATATTTAAATAACTTGTAGTGTTTCTAGTTAGTAGGATCCATTTTCATAAATGTTCCATTTTGTCTTGTTTTTGTTGTTGTCACAATTTGCGTGCTCGAACACGTATTACTGAGTACGTGGATAAAACTAAAAACGGACACATCACAATTTTAGCTTATCTGCGTAAGGTATGTGATATTATTCGTCAGTTCACTAACTGTATAAAAAAACGAAAGTATTTAGTGCTCGCTCACTCTCTGTTCAATATCAAAAAGCCAGAAGCTAATAGCCACTAATCACAGAACAGATGAAAGTGCATGCCATGCGTTCATAACTCAAAAACTGTTTTTGTCTAAGGGCTCATATTTTTTAGGGTTGGTTTTGACTTTTGAGGTTGTAAGCTGACTTAACTTGATTTGATATCATTGCCTCAGCTCATTGATCACGTTGTCACCTTTCGGCAAAACTTATCGAGAATATAAACGATGCTGAGTTATTATACATAATAGCAATGAAATCGAATGGAATTCATTGAGATACCATATTACAAACTGTACAGAAAGAAGTACATGCTACTTTTGTTCACAAAGGAAAAGAACAATGTGTAGGGATTGTCGATTCATTGGATATCGCCTCAGTCTCTAGAAAAAAGATCATTATAATTTTTTCTTCAATCAATGAGTAATTAGCAAGGTTGTATTGTAGTTTATATATAATAAGCAGGAATGGGCAGAGTGAAACTGAATGTCGATCAATATGAAAATGAATTTTGGACTGTGCATGTGCAACTCCTCCAAGAATATCAGGTGTAATTATCAATGCTAAAAATTGTCATTAAACATTCATGCTATTTTAATTTTTTTTAATATGCAGTGTACACTGCGTACGTGCTAAACTTGTGTTATGAATATTTATTAGTAGAATCAGCACAGTAACACCTTATCATGGCATTGACGCTTGTGGGGCAAGTGTATAAAAACAGATAGTTACGTTTGTACATTACAATACAAGTGTCGATTGTTGATTGATGAGTGTTGAAGGCATATTTTTATCGTTAATTGCGTGCTAAATGAGCATATGTATACGTGAATTAGATCAGAATCGGATAAAAATTAACATTTTTGGCTTGTGTTTGTCTCCTTACACTTTTGCCACAAATGTAATGAGACGATGAAATTTTTCATGCAATTGATATAAAAAATCAATAATTTTATGCATAAAATGCAGATTATTTTCGGGCGGGGTCATCGCAGAAGCAACGAGGTTCTTGAAGGGGGTAAGCTATTCAAGGAATCAGTTTATAGGTCACCTTAATATAATATCAAAAATACGAGCAGAGCTGCAAAAGTGCATTGCAAATAGTTTTTTTGTATTGATTACTTTCGGACACTACTTTTTATTGTTGGCTGAATGTCCGATTGATATTTGTGAGGATGACCAGCGAAATCAAAGCTTGTTTGTTACTTCATAATAGCGAATAGTAAGTA